>JABASP010000904.1:0-38117 GCA_019776565.1 Sminthurinus signatus | reverse complement strand
TTGTCTTGTTTTAAACATTTTATGAAATATCTCCACACATTTTTTATTTGAAATTCAAAACGCATGAAGATCCGATGAAATCCTGACCGTTGAACTAAAGAACTTGATGTGAATTTGTGTTCAAGGGGTTTACTTTTTTGTAAAAGTACCAAGAGCACACATGTAACATGTGTATTATGTATGTACAAAGTACAAAGGTACAAAGAACAACATGTTGTATATTGAGACAAAATTGTTCATGTTCATGTTCATATATGGATACGCCTAGATTCTAGGTGTATTCTGGATTCTGGAGGATTCAGGAAAATATATTATATTATTAAATATGTTGTGCAATGTGTACAAACTTTAATTTGTACTAGATAAATCAAACTTGAATGATTCAAATACAAGATACAAGATAGAATACACAGCTATGACAGTATTATGTCAGTGTTCAGGATTTCAGTGCTGCTCCAGTAAAACAGGAACGAGCTGTCTACTGATAAATATGTAGTTACATGCATGACGTACATCTATTACTAGTATTATTATTATTACGTGCCTATCAAGAAAGATTTGAACTAATTAGTTAGTAGACTTCATGTCTAATCGTTCATTTCCTCTTTGTTGTTGTTGTCCGGAGTCCGGACTGACTGTTACAAACATGTTGGAAGGAATGATGTGACTCTGCTCTCTGTACTCTGTACATAATATAGAAACTGCAGTCTAAATACAGTACCTGATGTTGTGTATGTTTTTAGAACCCCCTACAACCTACGATAGATTTAATTTTTTAAATGAATGTCATCTGTATCTGCGTATATAATATTTATACATGTATCTATTTGTGGATATGAGATATGATTTTTATCAGTTGACGTAGGATCACATTTAAATTTCATTCCCATGTGGTTGAAAAACGTAAATGATGTTGTTGATACTTTTTTCACTTTATAAAATTTAGTGGTACCAAAAATAGTTGAATAAAGTTGATGAACTACACTCTACACTATTCACTACTCAATGCACATTGCATTACATGTATTCATTTGTACAAAAACTTGGGTGTATTGAAAAGAGATTGAATATATTATGTAAGAATGTGTGTTGAAAATATTAGATATACATAGATTTTAGATTTTATATGATGTTGATTATTTAAGTGGTTAATATTCCTACAGCCAGTACTACAAATGTGTAAAAAATAGATACACCAGAGTTCTTTCCTCTGTCTCTTCTTCGCTCTCTTTCTCACTCTCTTCCGTCTTCGTCTTCCCCCCTGAGCTGACACATAAAAGATAATTTATTGGCCTTACCATTTTGAGCACAAGGGCCCTTTTAGGGTTAAGCACCGTACTTCCAAATGATGAGAATAATCATTAAAATTGAAGATTAAATTAGATGTACGAATTTTTATTAGCAGTATGTACTGGAGAAAAGGGAGACAGATAGAAGAAGAAGAAGAAGAAAAAGAACAGTATCATGAGTTTACACACACGTAAATTTTAAAGGTCTGTAAATAACAATAACAATAATCATGATCATGATTATGATTATATAGTGAAAAACATACCCTAGAAATCAAAATCTATGGGTACACAATACACAATTCAATGTGTTGTGCTGGATAATATAGATGAAAAAAGATAAGCCATTACACATTATACATGCCCTATATTCTATGTACATTGCATTACATGATGTTATAAGATAATATGTTTATATTTATACGGATAGGATAGAATATGAAATACACAAGTTTGAAAGGTTTGGTTTAATACCGGAGGCACGGTTTGATGTTCTTCAATGTTTTGTATATTGTGTACAATGTACAAGGTGTTGCTTTATAAATCGTAAGTGGAAACTGGTTTTTGATGAAAATGCTTTTTTCCTTCTCCAGTTTCTTTGTTTATATGTTGTATGTTGTATGTTGTACATATTATAATAATACTGATAGTAATAATATCAACAGTCAGCATTCAGCATAGATGTGTGTGTAGATTTGATTTGGTTGTCCGAGTCAACTCAAAATCCCTTTTATTACATCGAGACAACAACTAATTGGACAGGTGTTATTATTCATTCTTTTTCTAAGAAGATTATTAGTCGATCTGTTTGTGTGTATAATCTATTTTGTCTATTCTGTATTTTGTAAGTGTGTGTGTGTCACGGTTGAGTAAATCAAAATGTGGTCATTTCATATCACATTTAACTTAAGGTGGACTGTAAAGTGGAAAGTCAAAACTAGACTGCTGCTGTGAAAGCTCTAATAATAATAAAAAGCTTATGATGATGTGACGATGATGACAAGGACAGCGACAACGACAACTGCTCGTTGTTCCTTTGCTCCTTGCTTGTAGATGATTCGGCATGTTTTTATAATGGAATAATATGATTACGGGGTTGTTACTCAATGTTGTTGCTTGGCTGTGTTGTGTATTTGTGTATTTGTAGTGGAAACAACGTCCTGTATTTTTCTAACCATTATATGGTGTAATATAATGTAGCATAATCACAGGGCTCTTTAAAATGAATAGAGGAAAAAATACATGTAAGAATGAAATAAACAAGAGTCATTTGGCACTCACTTCATTTATTTATGTTCATGTTTATGTTACATATGGTTTACGATTAGAGCGGAAATGGAAGTATTTATTCTACATATCATAATTTCAATACTCCTTTCTCTTGTTCTTGTTCGTTTTCTTCTCCTTCGTCAATAAGTAACAAGTAACAAGGAAATTTTAAACATGGGGAATGGTGACAACAAAAACAAGTACAATAGTAATAAAAATGCTATTTGTAATTTGTAATTTGTAATGTAATTCTTGTTTTTATTTATAACATTTTTTTTTGTATTGAGAATAATTGAGGATTGAGAATTGAGAATTGAGACAAAATTAGGGAGTGAGGAAATCTAATTTGTTTTGTAAGTGATTCCAAATACAAGTTTTATAATTTTAGTATGACTAATGAATACCTAAATAAGTAATTTCCATGTTCTAAGGAAATACATCCTGGAACTAGAAGCGAGGTCGTTTATATTTGGTTTAATTATTAGCTGTTTTTGTTTATTTGTTCATCATTGAATAATTTGTTTCTATTGTGTATTGTGTATAAACAAGTTTCTTCCCAATTTTCAGCTGACAGCTGTAACTTTTAGGTAGCAGAAGTAGTGTTTAGAAAATATTCTTACGTAGCTATCGTTAAGTATGTAAAGTATAATTACTAAAGAAGAGTTGAAAAACATGACAAATGACAAACCCCAAAGAAAAGTTTCGTAACTATCACATGTACAAATAGTTTCATTAAAAGAAATTAAAATATAATATAAACAGAACCATCCAGTCATTTATATTCCAGAGGTCATTTGAGACATTTTTTAAATGATGTTATAATGTTATCGTTTTTCTGATAGAAAGGAGAAAGAAAGGAATTAAATTTGTGTGGAAATTCTACAACTCTACCTTTTTTTATCTCGTCATCTTTTTTAATATCTCTCTTTCCCTGTACTTTCCTAAGTTGTGTAATATGTGTATAATGTAATACTTATTGCAGAGGTTGGGTATTGGGTGAAACTAAAAAGCACAATAATTATGATGATGTTATATTATGTATTATGTGTTATGGTTTCTGACTGAAATGTCTCATTATGACACTACTTCGGATTCAATAGCGTTATTATGATAATGAGGTTTCGCACAGAACTTTTGAAATGTGTACATGTACCTATACATGCACAGAACAAGACAATGAGAGAATGTGAAAGAGCAGAAAAAATGTTACATTCAAGATTCAAGCCTTTTGCTTGGTAAAAGCCTGGAATATTAGTACATAGTGCACACAGTGTGTCCACACAATATAAAGCATAATGTAGTGGGTAATGAAAGAACTTGGAGAGTTTTGTAGAATGGGAAAGGAATTTAATTGAGAGTTACCCATAGAACAAGAAGAAGAAGAAGGGGGAAGGGAGTGAAAAGCAAAAGATAGATGGAGAATAGAAAGAAGGAAGACGCAGAAATGATGATGATGATTTTTCTTTTGTCGGAGAGAAGAGGAGAGAAAAAAAGTTTCATTGATGATGAGCTCTTTCGTCAAATATATATACTAGACTAGATACTCTGTAGGTAGAATGCACTTCCAACTTCCAAGTTGCACCAGTCACCAGTATTATTTTGCTCAATCTAATAATGTGCACTATGTACTATGTAGTATGTAGGATGTAGGACTGGGACCAATAAGCATTATAATCAGTAGTGCTTAGAGCTTGAGAATAAGAGAATAAGAGATTGCAAGATGTTCCTGCGGGTAAAAAGCCCCTTCTGTCTATAATACGTTACCTGATTTACATGATAAAGACATTTGAAGAGGGACTGAATGACTAAATTTTCAATGACTACGGAGAGTCATTTTCTATTTTCTATACATTCTCTCTCTTCTACTCTCCCTTTCTTTCTTTCCATCTCCTTTTGGATGGACTGTCTTGTGCATTATATTTACTATTTAGTGTTACTTCTCACATGTAATGATTTGACGAATTACGAATGTAGAAACCTATTAGAAAATATTTTGTATTGTCTTTTGTCTCATAACATCGTAGACGTACAATGAACAATCTTTAATTAGTATGAAAAACTCTCAGTGTAATAAAATAGTGTTTTAATTGTAAAATTTAAACGTTCGGCTTCAAATTTCAGTAGTTAACATGGCGAATCATTGACGATGAAAATGAAATTTTTTAAAATATTCAGGAAATTCTTATTTTCGCTACTCTAGGTATTTGTTACTGAAAGTGATTACTACATACAACATTACAACATACAGGTTACTAGTGTAATAATTCTTTTTACTTTGAATCACTGGTTGTGCAATGACTCCTTTAAAGTTTCATCATAATTTTACTCTGTGGGATCAAAGTACAAAAAGGATAAAGTTATTTTTCTGGTCTCAAATAAATGTTTTTCCCTTTTTTCCATTCATTTCTCTTTCATTGAAGGAAGGAAAAGTTGTGATGTAATTTATTCCTCTTTTTCTCTCCACACGGTTATTATAAAACTGGGCAAATTAGGGGGGGAAATTGTTTGAGGAAGAGATTTTGTCAAAAGTCACAAGTCACACAAAGCCAAATGATATGCATAATACATAGAACATAGACATAGGGACAATATCCTTGGCCAGAAAGTACAGAAAATGTAATACCTTAAATTTATCAAAGGTATGCATACGAATAGCATGAGTGTGGAATGCACCGGAGAGGGAGAGTGAGAAAACGATGAGCAGTGAATAGTCATCATTGAGCAAGGAGCACCCTTCCTCTTGTCTTTCAAGTGTATCTATTATCAATGTGTATATAGATACATACAATATACACTACAAGTATTCAATATCCATATAGATGTAAACATGAACGTCACAGAGAGAGTGTGTAAATTTAAATACCAAGTTGCTAGTTGCTTTCTCGCTCATACTTTAGTAATGAGAGATTCGTTTCGTCCTTATTCAAGCTGACATTTTAAACCGTACCATATAAACTTTGTACGTATACTTATTGCTTAAACCTTACATATTATAAAGGGTATAGAGTATATAGGAAACGACGAGAATGGGAGAAATACAAAAATAACTCGAGATGGGGACGAAAAGTATAGTTTTGGAATTATTTACAGAGTACAGAGTACAGAAATGTTTCTAGTTTCTAATACTGTACCACAGCACAACTCGTTCAGCGTTCAACGTTCAAGTATGGATGGAACTCGGAACATGTAATAGGGTAGAAGTTAAAAGTGAATTCTAAATGTGAAAAATGTAAATGCATGGATATGGAATCTGGAGCCTGGAATAGGTTGTATGTTGTATGGTACACGTGATATTATATTATAGGGTTTAGTTCAGTGCACCGGTGAAAGATGAAATGAGTTTTAAAAGTTAAACATGTAACATGTATGATAGTTTCTTTTGGAACAGGTTGAAGGAAAAGTAGAGATGTGTGAATTTCATGATGCAGAACTCCCCTGTTCTTTGATATTAATATCCAACAAAACTTGTAACCTATGATACTGATTATGGGAAACAGATGAAAAAAGACAAAATGTATTCTCGATATTTTACTCTCTTTTACATTTGCCTCATTGTGGGAAGGTTAAAAATATATGGATACCTTGGTAATCATTTTGTTCTTCATATGAGCATTTAGGATGTTTCCTTCAATTTGTTTGCAGAATCCATGTCGTTTGTTTCTATGTAAAAGGAGGTACAATGTAAAGTGTACAGTGTACAATGTACATTGAGCAATTTATGTAAATGTTTATTTAAAAAAGTTTTCGGTGTAATTAAATCAAAAGAAGACTGTACAATATGTGCTCATAAATGTCAAAACAGAAAGTAAAAAAAAAGAAAGAAAGAATGAAAGAGAGTACATTTTGTAGTTTAGCTTGATGAAGTATCCTCACACCAAATCCAGTATTATATTTCACACCATGAACCATGAACAAAACCAACTATCTTTGAATATTATGCATAAATGGTGCTGGATATTGTTATATTACGTATAGTGTACTACGATTTGTTGTGTTAAGTACAACAATGAACAAGGAAACTTGAACTTGATGTCTAGTGTCTACTTGCATAACTTTAGCACCAAGAAAACACGATAATGCAGTGAAATACCAAGATGCTCAAAATTATGTCTTGTTGTTGTTCCATAAATCGTGTGGTAAAGGTTTTTTTGTTGTTGTAAAGGTCGCCATTCTCACTCTTAGGAAAGTCTGAGCTAGAAAGAAAGTATAATATATATAAATGTCTGTGTTAAGAAAGCCAATTGTATAATAGATATTATGTAATACATAATATACAGTGTACAGCTTACAGTAGATTAGTAGATATTATATCTTGCAGTTTCCAGTACAAAAACCAAGTTGTTGTGTTTTTTTTTGTGCTGGCATTTAAGTATTTGTTGGCATTTGAATGTACTTAACTAGTGTTTTATGAACTGGAAATGGTAAATTATGATTGTCTCCTTGCCATCTTTGTATATTGTATATCTTTGTAGTTTGTTGAGAAACAAGGTTTCACTCACACACACAAGAACCGAAATGCATAATGTGTGTATTCTAAACTTGAAAGTGCACATCCATCCACCACCATCATGTGAAATGTGAAACAGTAAAAACTAGATACTAGATACTAGATGCACTAGCTATAAAAGAAGAAGATTTTTCATGTAATATGAATTTTTCTGTGTTCAGTTTTTGAAAAGATATGCAAGATTTATATTAAAAATCAAGTTGATTTTCTATGTTGTACTTTATGTTGCATATATACAGCTGACAACCTTGTTTTCTTTAATCTGTCAGCAAGTTTTCAGTATTCATAGTTGATAGTTTATGTACATATTTCATGGTTGCTGGTTGAAGATAGAAGACACATACAGATACATACATGTGTGTATAAATATTTCTTCACGTAATCTGCACGCTTGTATATATATTTATTTATATTTATATTTCATGTGTTTATCACGGATCATAGTTTTTAATGTGTGGAGTGTGGATATTACATACAGTGTACAGTATACACATCATCATAATCATTACCAGTACTATTATTATTATTATTATGTTAAAAAGTTGTAAGCTTTTGTTGTTCTTGTTTCTTGTTTGAATTTTGTACGGATTTTTCAAACTCATAAAGTTGTTTAGGTTGGTTTGGTCGAGTTACGTTGAGCCGAGTTGAACGGAGCAGAGTTTTATGTACTATGGACGTTGATGCGTTAGTGGATACTTTTGGTTTGGTTTGGTTCGGTTGAATGTATGAATAAGTACCTACTCTTTTCTTTCCCCCTTCTTGTTCCAGTTTTATTTTATACCTACTTTCCTTTCCTCCGGAAGCTTCATCATTACATAATATAATATAAAAGTATGAGTATAAAGTATAAAAAGTACACAGTTTGATGATTACACATTACACATTCAGGTAGTCAGGTCAAAAAGGTAACTGTTACCAAAGTGTACGCATGTTGTTGTTGTTGAATAGGTACACGTTACATGTAGATAGATAAATACATATGTATTGTGTACATTGTTCATATTACGTATGGATGGAGAATGGAGGATGGAGGATGGAGACTTGAAGTTGGGCAGTGGACGTGTTTATAAGCTGGGAATGAGACTGATGGGGAACTTATTGAAGCTTTCAATTTAAAGTGTCTGGCTCCTTGGTTGGATTAGCTCGATGTTTTACTCTCTTCTTCTTCTTCTTCTTCTTTTTACCTACTTCTACCATACTATCAGTCAAGCAGGAGAGAGAGAGAGAGAGAGAGGAAAGGATAGGAAAAAAATTACCCGAACCCGTATACAGTTGTGAGTACCCTTATAAGGTTACCTCCAGTTGTTGTCCATATCATATCGTATCCTATGGTATCGTATCATATCATTGCTTATTATAAAGTATGGTTTGTAGTGTCTAGTGTGTAATATGCAATGTAATGTATCATTTCTTGATTCACTAGTTTACTATTCAGAGGTAATTGTTTGTGAGTACTCAATGTATACTACTACTCACTACTTAGTCACATGTGCAATGTGCTTATTATTATTATTATTATTATTATGACTTTATGGGTACAAGTACTAGTAAAAAGTATTTTTATTTTATTCGACTCTTCTTCTTCTTCTTACTACTCCCTTTTGTACGTATTTATCATCCAAAACTCCTTCCTTTGAGGAACTCTAGCGTATAATGTATAAATATATATATAAATAAATGTGTACATTGCACATTGTACATGTAATGTCTCAGCCTTCAGTCCTTTTTTCACTTTCCGCTGTTTGTCTTATATGGAGTGAACGAAACGAGTCATACCCTTCTTAGGACTACTATTTTTTCTCTGGCTCTAATATTATATCAACTATCAACGAGTAACTGAACTGGTAACAGCGATTCAATGTTGAATGTGTCTTCCAAGTTTCCAAGTTTCCGATTGCCAGTACCAGAATGGCATAGTAGTTTTTTCCTCTCTAAATATGTACATGTGTGTAAATATAAATATAAACATGTAAGTCTGAAGTCTGTATATAGTAACTTGGAGGAACTTTTTTTTGAACGGTAATAATATTCTTAGGTTTATGAGAGGATATCCGAAATCGGTCTCGGGTGTGAGCAAATAAAGGTGTATGTATGTATCAAATGAGAATATAAAATGAAATGATGGTTGAATGTGATCGTTTTAAACATGTATATTATACATTATACATACATGTGTACAGAATACAGAAGGTAGAAATAGAATTATTATTAAAATTGTTACATACAGGGGTACGCTTGTACCTGTGTGAAAGAGACAAAATGAGGGAGAATGAAAAAGAAAAAGAGCGAGAGCTAAAGAGAGAGAGGGAGAGAGAGTCCTCATAACCCGTCAGCATATTGTATATTGTATGTTGTATGAATGTGGGTTTGAAATGAGTCCATTATTTTCTGGCGTTATGTTGTTAGTACAAACTACAAAGCACAAGATAAAAAATACAAACTACAAACTACAAATCCATATACAAGTCTGTCTGTGTGCATGCATGTCATATAGGAGAAGGACGGGTGGTTTTACAATGTGAATTAGGTAGATGTAAAAAAGGAAGTATGAAATAGAAGAGAAGAAAGGACAACTCATTGTCAGCGCCCATAATGTGTTGTGCACATTTCAAAAATAGATGTATATTTACTACCTACAATCAGCCTGATTCATAGAGCACAGAGTATGGAGTATGGATCAAACAAGCTGTAAAAGTTTGTAAAGTTTTCAATAATTTTATTTCAACCTCGTACGAGTAAACGTTTTTACAACATTTCCTCGAAAACAGTTGAGATTTTTCAATTTTTTATTTAGCATCTTGAAATTAAGGCTGAGGGAATTGCTCGTCTAATCTGTAATCATGTTTGTAAACATAATGCATAATATGTACATGGATGGATGATATGAAGATTAATAAAAGCAAATGAGTTGAATTTGTTTCGAAGTATCATCAGCTCAGCTTTCACATGGACAACTTTATGGTTTATTATGGGATGCATTTGTATGTATTTTCTTTCTTTTGGTTGTGTAACATGATACAATATACAATATATTACATCATAATGTACACTGTGAAAATTATAAATATTTTCACCTATACATAATATAATGTAATGTACTCTAGTTTGAGTATCATAATCATATCATTTCACATTCTACATTCTATATTCTACCTTTTATACAGATGTGTTTAAAAGGGTACCTTGAGTTGTTTTTAATCCGTTTTCACCGTAGCAGTAGTTGTAGTTGTAGTTGTGGGTAATATGTAAAGTGTAAAACGTAAAGGTGATATGATATAATACCTCAAGTAGTATTATAATAGTATAAAGGGGACATGGTTTTTGTCTGTCTGTCGGAGTTGGTGGGAAATTGATCACTCGGTCCTCAGTCCTTAGTTCTCTCGATGAAAACGTTAGTTACATAAGGAGTAAAGAGAGTTTTGAATTTTGAATGAAAAAGGTGACTGTTGTTTATTTGTATCATACCTCATACTGTATTGTAGTGCTCATTACACAGTACATATTACATATTATACTTGTGAATACATAATATTAGATATTAGGTAATAGGTAGCACACACATGTATGTAAATTGGGTACACCTGGAACACGTAACATTCTTGAGGCGGGAAAACATCCATAGGACATAGTCATATCGTATATTATTCTATGTGTATGTATTATGTATAATGTATAATACACGACATGATGACGGATATGGTTTCTCAAGACTCTAAAAACTAGACTCAAGGGTAAATCCACTGACACGGACTGAAGAGAGAGTTTCAAAACTCGAAATAAAAATAAAATAAAAAATGAGAGGAAAAGAAAGAAAGAAAGGGTTGGTAAGAGATAATAACTTTATACTAATAATAATAATAAAAGGACCCTCAGACCATGTGTACAAAATATAGCACAAGCCTTTTCAGACACACCGCGTTATTTACTGTTCTTGTTCTGAGGAGGTTATGGATTTTTCTTGAGAAAAGAAATAAATAAATTGTGGGTGTAAAAAACCAAAGAAGAAAAGGTCATTTATGTCAAAACAATGTGTGGGCCTGTCATAATTACATGGATTAACAGCGGGGCATTTAACATTTATTACAGAGATTTAAAACATCTCTTTTTTCATTTATCATTTATGCTTGTACATAATACATAGTTTGCAGAAAATCAAGTTATTACATTAGAGACACATCATTTATCTTGATAAAGACTCAAAGAGCAACTGAAATAGACAGATTATTATACGCTCTAAACTGTAAAATTTCAAACATGTTTTAAATTGGAGATGCCGATGAAGTATGAAGTATGACATTCCACTATTAATTATTATTGTGGGTATATAATTATTCACAGTTTTCAGGATTTGATTGAATTTTCAAATTGTACATGAGCATAAACAGTAAACAGTAAATATCAACAATGATTTTATGGAAGAAATGTTATCGGAGAAGGAAAAGGGGAAAGTATGAATAATTCATTCATACATACATTCATCCATTCATTGGAATGAATTGGATGCCACATGTGTATTGTATATTAAATATTAAACCAAAGTTGTATTCAAACACTTTTTTTGTGGAATATCATATTTAATAAGTAAAAGGGGTGCTAAGGGTTTTTAGTTTTTATATTGTAACGAAAGGGTGTATCTAAAAATTTAAAGGGTCTTTTGCACAATTGTAAATTGTAAAGAGTGTGAACGAGAACAAGAGCCCAAAAGATTCAAGAGTGAAAGTATATCAAATATATTACATATACAGGTAACATTGTGTGTATATACTCATGTACTTTAATACATGATATTCATTTATCTATAAATTGTTCAATACAATAAACAGTAATAATAATACCAACAAAAGTAAGGGCCAACTACTGTATACGTGTATTCTGTCCAGATTATTCAACTATGTTTCTTTTATACACAATTTTAGATTTCGTCACGTTCATGTTTTGTTTACGGAAGCTAAACTGTAGGGCTTTCTGAATTTTTTTTCTTTTTTTTTCTCTATGTATTTAGTTTAGTGTAGCTTACTTATTAGATTCAGACCCAATTTTACAAGTTCTTATAAAATGCTATTCTTAAAATACATGCTGGAGAAAAAATGTAAGGGATGAAACTAAAAAGCCGCAATACACAGTTTCTACTTTTGTCTATATACATAGTATTATTTTCCGAGGTGAATATAGAAAGAGAGGCAGACAGAAGATTTTTCTATTGGGCTTATCCACGTTGTGTATCAACAGAATCTTCTTCATATAATATTATACATGTTGTTTTGTCCCGATTGAAACTTTGAAAGATATCGTCCGCATGACGGATATAGAAATGGAAATAGTAAAATGAATGAAGGGAAAAGACAGCTGCGTTACTCAATGAAGTTTATGTCACATTCAGACAGACTCAATGTAAAATTTTAAAAAAAATATACTCTGTACAAATTCAGAACAAGCCTGAAAAAAAAGTTGTTTACTAGTTCGTTGTGATAGTTTAAGCATGTGTAGATGTTTCTCGTTACGTTTTTGCTGACATTGAATAAAAGGTGATGGTTTAACCTATTTTCTCTTTCTAAAGACAAAAAGGTGTCTTGTGTGTGAATGGAAAGATATTACACTATAGTTGAAATTGAATGAATTTGAGTCTTAAAACATGTATGAGAAATGAAATATTATGATGAGTTTTTTCGGAGTATGCGTACAAATTGATTGATTTGAGTTTCATGTATTTAAATAATTACTAATAATTTTTATTTGTTTTGTTATTTTTGTAGGTGAATGTGGAGATCTTGGAAGTATCAAGAAACGTAGAATTAGTGGAGATATAAGTTTGAGCAACGTCAAAGTATTCCTCCCAAAAGGCTCTCCACCTATTACAAGATCAGCTGGAAGTAGTAATAATGTTTCGGTACCATTTTCGCAACAATCACCAGATACAACTACTCAAACGTCACAAGTATGCATACGTTATTAATTATTAATTATCATATATTAATGTTTTAGCAGTAAACAAATGTCTAGATGTTTTTATACAGAACGATGTATAATATTGAATTGTTGTTATTTTCCCTTAGATTGACATGTCACCTGCATCATCTGAACAAAGTGTATTTAGTGGTAATCGTTCGGCAAATTCAACACCAACACCAACAACTACAACATCTCCATCTGCTTCTAATACTTCCTCTTCTCCTAGTAATAATAATAGTACAGGAAAAAGTGGAAAAGTTGTCAAGGGACAAAGTTTTAAAGTGAAAGAAAACAACACTACTACTACTAATAATAGTAGTAATGCTAATAATAATAATTTTGGATATCCCTGGTCACAACTTCCAGTTTCACAACATCAATTAATATCAGAAATCTCTCCAACAACTACTACTATGACATTTTGGCCAAGTCAAACAATTAGTACTACTACAAGTAACTCTAGTAGTAATATTAATTCAGTGAATAATAATAAGAAACCAATCTACCAACAACATTTAACTACATCTCCAACGACAACAACTACTACTACAAGTACTACTTTAAAACCAGGTGTGAGTATTATTAAAAAGAGGGCAAATTCTCCATGTCCTAATATTGATGTGAGACAAATTCCTCTGGAACAAAATCGACCACCACCACGTCAAATTATTAGCAGTAACAGTGTTATGCATAATAATAATAACAATAATAATACGTCTTTACTACAAATCCCAATTTCTTCAACACCTAGTCAAAATCAAAATACAATTACAACAGCTACGGCAGCTGCTATTTTAACAAATGATAATCCCAGTGTTAGTTTCTTCCCAATTTCCACATCAACACCTCCCATTGAAAATCATCTACTAAATATGAATATGAACACGGGTTATTCCATCTCACCCGTGATTACAACTAGTACAAGTAATTCTACATTGACAACACTCCAACCCAATTTATTGGGAAATACGTTTCAATTCACTACTACTTCACAGCCACAAGTCCCAGGAACTGGTGCTTCTCTTGCCGGGACAATGAGCAATTTAAATATATTACCATTACCATTTCAATTCCAACGGATGACAACTTCTCCCATGGTATCATCTGGATGCACATCCAATACATTAATTCAATCTTTACCAAGTTCTATTACAATTTCAATGGTAAATCCAAATAATAGCAACACTCATCCAAATCAGCATGGTAATAATATTCTTAACAATATTAATACTATCCCACAACTTACAACTTCCCCATCAATTGTTACAAGTCAAGTACAGTCAGTTCCCCAAACAGTGGCAGTGGTGGATAATAATAATGGTGCTACTAGTGAAAAATCACCTCTACAACTTGTACAAGACGTAGTAGATCGATTTCAATCTACAAATACTAGTAATAGTAATAATAATAACAGTAGTAGTAGTAGTAGTAAAACTGAAGAAATTAAAAAAGAGGATAATACAAATTCTTCAAATACAAACACAAACACAAATACACCTACAGCAGCAACCACTATAACGGCAACAACTTCAACGACAACTACGGCAACAACATCATCATCATCAGAAGTAGCTACAAGTACAATTTTGTCCAGTTCTCCATCTCCACAAACAACACAAGCTCCATCAAATAAACCAATTGATGTTAAAAAATTACCATCCTCATCAGATAATAATAATAAAAATCCTATAGTTATAACAATATCTGATAATGGAACAAGTAGTTGTAGTAGTACAGAACAAGGACAAAAGAAAGATTCTAATACTAGTGCTAATAATAATAATAATAACAATTCTACTACTAATAATGCAAAACCTATTGAATTGATGATAAAGCATTCAAATGAAATTTCGACAATGCCATCAACTTCTCAAATCACAGTTGTCAACCTATCAAATGCATTACCAATCGTCACGTCAATGCAACAGCCGTCAACAACTACCTCAGTCACTACTACACATAGTTTGAATGTTCAACCAATTGTGACTTCCAGTCCCATATTGAGTGTGAATCCTGGTCAAACATCAAATGGTACAACAACCACAACAATAAATCCTCCACAACAAATTATTTTACAACAACCTCAACAACAGGATATTCAACAAACTTTCTTAACTACTACGGGACCTAATGGTAATACAGTTGGTGGAGGACAATCTCTTCGTTTCAATCCAGTTTTTCAAACGATTCAACCATTCTTTTTAAATTCAGCTGGAACGTCCGGTGGACCATTGATAATTCAACAACCACATCACACTACAACTCATGATGGAAATCAACAATCCTTCATTTCATATGAACAACCATCTCAACAGATAAATACCACGACGGATGGTCACCTTCAACCCATTTTACAACAAGCAACCATGGTATTAGATCCCTCCGTTTGTGGAGGTCAACAAAATGGACAAAAGAAAAAGAAAAAGAGGTTGAGTAAAAAACAACAACAGCAACAAGCTCAACTCCATCTACAACAACAATTACTTTTGCAACAGTTGGCTCACCAACAGGCTCAAGTACAACAACAAGTAGCAGCCCAATCCCAACAACAATATACAATTTTCCCACAATCTTTTAATTTGGGTAATTTGGGAAATTTGGGATCAATGCAACAAGGATTCAGTCTTCAACCCATGAATATGAATATGAATTTCTTCCCTACTCCCACAATCCTCACTTTACCAAATTTAATTCTAAATCCGGCTGATGGAACTCTATTCCTTCAACAAGCACCACTTCAAACCCAGACGGCTCAACCTCAACAAACAACTATGAAACTGGGTCAATTCCCAATGACTTCAAATACTATGGTTTCAAATAATCCTCATCAAACTAATATCATTGCACCAAAGAAGGATGGAAATAATATTACTTTGACTTCTTTGACGGATCCAAATCAACAACAACAACCACAACAAATGACATTCATCAAAACTGGACCAGCATCCGATGTTGCATCTGATGATTCTCGTCAAAATGCAACTCCTGACTCGAGTACAAATGATTGTCAACTTGGACTTAATCTTAACCCGATTCAATCCAATGCAATTACTATTAGTTTACCAAATTTGACCAGTAGTCATATTACTACGAATAATAGTCAGACTAACAAAAAAGTGAGTGTCAAGAGTAGAGCTGTGAGTAGTAGTGGAAGTGGAGCAAAACGAGTTTTTACACAAAAACAAATCCTACCTAAAATTGAACCTACCTCAACTACAACAACAGTTGAAAATAATTAAATAAACAAGGATTTAAGGTTTTAATATTTCAAGAAAAACAAAAGTCACTGTGTCACTGTGACTTAAAAATCAATATAATATAATATATAATATAACGTATAATATTATGACATTTGACTTGAGATTCTGATGGAGCTTACACACTGTAATGAAGTTAGTATACAACTTTTTAATAAGTATGGACGAATAGAAAATTTAAATTGACTTGATATGAAAAGAATACTATATTAATAAGACAAAAAAAATTTAATAACCTCTAGTATTTCTCTGGTTTATAGGACTTTGACGAAAATACATTTTTCAAATGATAAGATATGAAACGAAATAATATTTAATTTAATATCTTTATAATATTATTAAATTTAGATTTGAAATATTCGGATTTTAATGATAAGGGTAATTTATAATGGTAAAAAAATTAGTATTAAATTATATAAGAAACACAGTGTATTTTTTAGGTTTTATATAGGATACAGATTTATGCACGTATGTATTTTTAACTCAACGACTAACAATGAGACTAATCCATTCATTAACAATATTCTGAGCTAGGAAGAGTGATAATCTGACCATTATTATATTCTTCAAAAAAAAAAAAAAAAAACTTTTAGTCCATAAAGAAAATATGTTGGAAGTTAAATGGTTGAAATTTTCTACAGGTAATATTAAAACACAGGATGATTTGTCTTGATTTTTTTTTCTTTTTAAAAACAAATTCCAAAGACAAAAGCAATATTTTATGTTTAATGAAGTGACAACAAAAGACATCACGAGACTTATTTAATTTAAAATATTTGATCATAATGTTGAACGAATTTTTTGAAATCCCTAGAGCAGAAAGAAGGAGAAAATTACTTTTGACTTTCATCTAGTGTCACTATACTATACTTTCGTTGTTTGAAAACAATACCATCTTTGATCATACGATGTGGAGGACAGAGTTAAACTTTGTATCCCGTTTTCAGTCAATTTTCTTGTAGGCACAAAATATGTACACGAGATTAAATTTAACTGCACCGACTGCCAATGACATATTTAGTACAGTAAATAACCAAAAATTACTTGTCTACTCTAGTAAAATTTTAGATTTTAGAGCATATGATTTATAACTTGAACTAGTCAAATTTCGCAAATTTTTTAGTTTAGCAAGTAGAATTTTTTTGAGGCAACAATGTGTCATCTCCTATACGTAAAGATAGAACTAAATAAGTACGTTTTTTTTAAATTGGAAAAGGTAATTAGTGTAGTCGCCCATTGATGTATGACGCATCTAAGACACAAATTCAAGTCGTTTTGATGACAGACTCGTAGAATACATATTTTTTGTCCTTTTTCATTCTTGATAATGCTGCTGATGATGATGATGGTGATGATGTCAGTTGTAATACATAATTCAAGGAGCATTAGGATGAAATTATGAGGAAAACGTGTCTTAAAAAATCTCATTCATCAAGAGTATTTTTAGTATTTGGGAATTACTGAAAAGATGAATGGGCTTATTAAGAGCAATGGCCTTTCAAAATTGCTTGTACGTGGTTTTAATCCCTCATCATTCATGTCATAGAATACTATAGCAAAGTGTATAGACACTTCGTTTTTTTTCCTCTTTTTTTTCTTGAACTACATAATATTAGTAGACGAAACCAGAAAATAGAGATGATTTTATAAAAAATACGTATAAGATGTAGAAAATATATTATATGAACGTATGAAGGGAGTCCAACATTTATTACGACATAGTTATTCATACTTTATAGGGGTTGAGTTTTGAAATTTTCTTCGTTTTCTATCATCTTGTAAGACCTGTACCAAAGAAGCAGGGGTATAAAAGTAATAAAAAAAATTGATCGAGTATGTCTTTGTTGTCACTTCACTAACTAAAATCATAGTTGTGGTTTTATTCTTGTTAGGGGGGACAACACATGAAAAAAAATTTTTTTCTTGTGTAGGGCCGGTACAAAAGTGTATACGTACATATGCAGATGTCGCACATCCCCCCCTGACAAGTTTTATTCCATTCATTATAAATTGTAGAGTTGTATATTTGAGTGTATTTTATTATATTTTCAAAGTACTGTTTATTTTTATGTAGTTACAGCGACTGCACTGCTATACATACCTCCAACTTCCAACATTATTTTTCTCTATACTCTATAATGATTACTGACCGATACAACAACAAAACTGAATTTTCCTACAATGACCATTAAGTGTCTTATTCTGGCTTATATATATTATACGTACATTATTACTGAGTTAGAACTTTAAACAAACAAAATAAACGAAAAAAAGGAAAGCAGTTGACAAGAAACTTCAAAGAAACACTGAATTAGTTTGGTTTTTGAAAAGGAACCACATGCATAATTTTGGAGAAAGTAGATGAAGAAAGCAAAAAAAAGAAGCTTTTTGGAAGAGAAAGCACCCGAAAACATATATACGTATACATATAATATACTTGAGAATTATTATGAAAAAATGGAAGATTCTGTATTTGTACTTATATTCTGTCTACACATATACACGTAAGTATAATAATAATCATATTATATAGTTAATTATATGAAGCTATTCCTTTTTCTCTTCTCACATGTAAAAAAAAGTAAAAAAAAAAAAACACATAAAAATGTGAAAGTAGGGAAAACGTTTTGGTTGTGATATTCTATCTGAATGAAATGTACGTATGTCTAAGTTATATACTAATATTAATATATTAATGAAGAACTTGGTAATATATTATATATTATAGGATTTATTATAGTCTGATGTTTAGAAAAGAAAAAGAAACAAAATTGAAAAAAAAATACAAGTCGCATAAAATACTAATATAATATATATATTATATATTTACACCAAAGTACGATTAGCTAGCACTATAGTTAGTTTTATAGGTTTATTAGTCAGTCTATTTCTGACATTATCTAAAATAGTAAAAACTGTCCGGTGAAGTGCATGTTTTATCTTGCTACACGCAAAACATATTATATTTACAAAGAGGAAAGAGTGTAAACTTTTACCAAAAGCTACCAAAAATTTTGAAATGGAACACATAATAAGGGTTTTTATGTACAACTATACGTTTTAACTTTGTACGTTGTACATACATAAGTATATATTATATGCCTATATAAAATTAATATTGTACACATAGTTGTATTTGTGTATTGTATATTATAGAGTATTTGTCATAAAGTCATCCTCCTTTGGTTTTGTAAATCTTTTTACAAAATGTATTGGAGTTGTGAGTGCTTTTTCGTCGATTCGAATTAAATGTACTTACGTTAAGAAATTTAAAGCGTCGGGTTTTAAACGTTTAAAAGGTAATAGTGGGCCAGAGAGTGAAAAGAAAATGTAAACTAATTAACTACTTTGATATTTGATATTTAATGTAAAACGAATGAAATTTAGAATTTATAGAATAATCATTTTGATTTTAGTTTAACGCACAGGCAGATACTAAAGAAAAGAAAGAAAGAAAGTGAAAACATGTAACACATGTCAAATGTAACGTACTTAATGTACTATAGTGTAGTTTCTATGTAGTCAAAATCTATCTAAATAGATTCTAGATTTTCACAACAAACTAGAATAACTATATAATAACTGATGACACAGGGCTACTTTTTTGTTTAGAAATTTCATTACCTCGAATGAAAATGATTATTGATGATGAATCCAACCAAATATTTACTACTGTGTACTATTAACTTTACTAGTAATAGTCTATTTTACTTTACTACAATATAATATATAAAGTTTAGCGTTAGAACAAAGTTTTTGCTATTTGATAGTTGTACAGCGGAAAACGAATTTTTAGCTAATAAGATACATAGAAAATATTATAAGAACGTGTTTACGAAAAAACAACATTCTTTTTTTTTGACTAGATGTATATTATCTATAATAAATATTTAATTAATATTATTATACATTATACATGAATGTTACTTCGTACGATTAGACTATGTACATAATATATTATGATGATATGTTGTAAAAAGAAGGAATCAATTTGTATAGTTGCACCTTGTTGTATACAGTACACAGGTACAATATATGTACATAATATAAAGCCTGTACTTTAAAGATGATGGTGAAAAATATTGTTGGGGATTTGTGTAGATTTCACTGTATTTAAACTTATACATTACGTTAAAATATTTACACGTATTATTTGCAAATCTAGTTCATAGACGTAGACGATTATATAATTATGTATGCACGTCGATGAACAATTAGTATAATAATTAATACTAAAACTTATTCTGTATAGCTGTAACAGTTTTATTGATTACTCTTCTATTAACAACAAAAAATATTATAGTAAAATGAGTATGTGTATGATAAAATATTATAGTCTGGGTGATTAGTGTTTTATTATGTTGTAAGTTATATATGATATGATCTAATATATAGTTTAATATATATTTTATGTGATGATTCAGAAGCATTGTAAATTGTAATGGTTACAAAAATAAGCATAATTTTTAAGTCGGGATGATATACATTATATATATACTTACATTATTATATTATGTATGATTAACACGTATAACATATAGATGGAAGCATATGAAAGGTCAAGAGAGAAAGTAGGGAGAAAGCTGTTAGGCTGTTAGGAAAAAACTGAAAAGTAGATAAATCGTTATTGAGACAGACTGCAAATATTATGCAAACCAAAATCATCACACCCTTTTTTATTACTAGTTACTTACAAACCAAATGTTTTTATAGAGGAGAGACAGAGTGAGATTCCGATATATTCATGTTTAATTTGTAGCTGTTTAGTTTTCCTTTTAATCATGTACTGAAAATACACAATACTGAAAGAATGTGTATGTATGCAAAGCGTAATTTTTTGTTTTGAAATTCTATTCACTTTTATATAGTTGTATAATGTTAAGTTTTAGATTCTAGTTATTAATAATTATTAGTCCGAATTATGAACTTTGAATGCACATGTTAAATGAGAGACAAAAAATAATAGTAATATAGTAATAATAATATAATCATACTTCATGTACGTTTTTAAACCAGTACCAAATTTTAATGAACTTGACTGACTGAGATATTATTAGATTTGTATCTTTACTGAGGGAATGAAATATATTATGTACTATTATTATTATACATGATTCTGATCGTGATTATATGATTCAATTATGCAGTAGTATAATATAGTAATATGTTGTTATTGATCCCAATATCCAATGTAGAAAGTAAAAAAAACATATACAATCTATATATTCGCATCCTTTTAAGCCATTGTATTTGCAAAATGAGAATGGCTGTTCAATTTTTTTAGTCTGTACTCTGTACTATATATTTGCAGTGTACAGTATCTATATATGTATTTGAGAAAAAATGCGTGTGTCCAATTGATGTTTAATTTTTCTTTCAGTTTTATTTAATCTCGATACTGATACAATATTATAAAATATTGTATGTACACACGTAGCAGTTTATATTATAATATTATTATGATTATTCAGCAAGTAATGTGAAATTTAAATACATACATACATACGTAGATAGTACATTATAACATTTTAATATTGTTGCTAGCATGTATTTGGGAAAGAAAAATCTCGTATTCGTATAATATAAATGAATAATGACTAATATGAATATATATTATATTCTCTATATAATCGCAATCTGTATGAATGTCTTAGATGTACGTATACGTATATATATATTATATTATTATACATTTTATTCATGTTCCAACAAAAAATTACGTATTAATGTAGTACCCATTTAATAATAATTCATCATTATTATATTATATATTATTATTATTGTTGTTATCATTATCATTTATCATGTTTTAATCTTTAAACGTCATATTATTATTATAAACACTCCTATAACTTTATTGTATAATAATATGTAAAATGTTAAAGGACCCATCCTTTTTTGTTGATGTAGTTTTAAACTTTTAATTTGACATTAACTAATTATGTATGGATTATGGAATATAGAATATGGAATTATGGATTGATGTATCGAATTTCAATTTTTGAGCAAAGCTTTAAATAAAAAAAAATCGTTTATGAACATCACAGTAAACTTAATTAGAAGTACAGATATTTTTCATTTAATTGAATATTGTATTGTACATTTTTATCATAAAATGTGACGTGTAAAGTGTAGATACTAGATACATACATGCATTATGACGTAAGCACTTAGAAAAAATAAGTACTGTCTAGATTCTAGATTCTAGAATCTGGAGCATGGAGTGTAGACGCATCATAAAAAGCACATTTGTACTACTTTTTCTGAGAACTGATAATTCCATAGGATTTTTACCACACCAGCAGATTGGAGAAAGTTAAAAGCACTAATGGTCAGTAGTCAAAAGTTATTAGTGAGCAAAGAGCAGTGAGCAAACACACAGAAAGGGAGAGCGTGTGTAAAAGAGTAAAAAAAGACTATTACAAGTACATAGGTCACCTTTTTACAATTTACAATACAGTCCATTAGCTTTTTTTTTTATCTCCGTGCAACTTTTTTTTTCAATCCCTGTTTTAGCATAACAACTTTGTAAAAAGAAATAAAGTTGCTAGTGTCGGGTTTTCACTTTTCACCATTCCGCATTCACAATACATACAATATACAATTTACGGGAATTGTATAGTTTCAAAAAGAAAAACAGCAAGCTTCACTAGTGAACATGATGTTGTTTATCTTTCTCATATTTCGCTTCCTATTAATTTTAACATAGTTTGTAGATTGTATAGATTGTAGTAGATTTACACCGGAACATACGATATAATAAGTAAAAAGATACAAAATACAGATATATACGTTTATTATACAAAGAAAGATAGTTCTGAGACTACTGTTGGTTCCTATTATGTATAATAATTATTAGTATTAGTACTCTTATATTATTATTATTATTATTATTGTTCTGTTTCCGTGTTCGTACTTAATTTATCCTGCTTCACGCCAACTCCAGTTCTAGTTCTATAGAGTCATGGATATGGATTTCAGAATGTACATATAGGATATAGAATTTCTACAGACTACATACTACAGACATTCAGAATTTTCCAGGGTTTTTTTCCTCCAGTATTTCTACATCATGCACAGTGCACACTGCACGTGTATTAATATTACATATATATCGATGTATTACGTTTTACGTTTTGCGTTAGGTTAGATTGGACTGGACTGAACTAAACTAAACTCATGTCGTTTTCTCCACAACAGCCATTTCTCTTGGGAATCTCTAGAGTTTCCACTCAGTTGTGTGTGTTGTGTGTGTGTATTATTTGTATCTGTATCTGTATTTTATGTAGGAGTGAAAGGAAAATGTGGACTGTGGAATAAAGAAAGGCAGGAAGGAAGGAAGAAAAAGGAGAATACAGAATACTTACATTTGTGATGTTTTGTCTTATTATCTCCAGAGAATCACTGGAGACTGGAGGATGGAGAATGGAAAAATACTTTTGAGACTGAGACTGCCTGGCTGAAGCTAACTGACGGATGTTGATGTTGAATGGTGAATGTTCAGTGTTCAGGTTGTGTTTTTGTTGGAGTTTGGAGTTTGGAGTTGTGGAGGAATGGAAAATGGAAAAGGCATAAAATGACATGTAATTCAACAGACTAGAGGTAAAGAATAGAGAATCGAGTGGAGAACGTCGAGTGTGGAGCGTGGGTAACAAATAATAAGAGTTGTAGATAGAAGATGTAAGATATTAGATAATCATTGTCTGACTCTGCCTCTGCCTCTGCCTCTGCATCTTGCCTTTTGTCTTCATATTCATCTTCATCTATCACCTTTCATCAGGCTTCCTGACCTTGGAAATGAAAATGAAAATTCAGGCTCAGTTAGAATGTAGAAGTTAGAAATGAAAAGTATTCCAGTAACTCGCAATTCGTACCATTTTACAATTTTACAGTAACATTTCAGTTGTCCCTGCTTGTAGTTTGTAGATGTGTATTTACCTCAACTGAATTCAACAGTGGTTCACTTTTCAGTTTTCCCATTGCATCAATGACCAAGAATCAAGAATCCAGAATCAAGAATCAAGAAGCTCACCTGAATGCAAGACACTAGAAACTAGGAGCATGTTCTTCTGTTCTTCTGTTGCGTGTCTAACGACCATTACACCATTACACATTACACATTATATCGGTGGGATAGCTAGTAGTTTCGAGTCATAGTCATAGTCATAAGCCAACAACCAACTAGACAAAGAATCACTGGACTTGGATTCTTTTTTTCTTTCTTTCCTTCCTTCCTTCCTTTCCACCTCCGATTGTCTGTTCTAATCCAATCTTGGAGACTAATGGTCCTTTTCTCATACACTTTCCTTTCAAAAGTAGAGGAAAGTGGAAAGTGGTAGTGGGTAGAAAGTAGATGGTAGAAATGGGAAAAAGAAGAAAGAAGATGAGAACGGTCTTTTCTACCTGTTTTTCAGCCTCTCTTTCAGTTCCACTTTCACCACTGAAAGTCCTAGTTCCTAGTGAAAACATGTTAAGGGATAAAAGATAAAATAATGTTCAATGTTCAATGCTCAAATGCTCAAACCTTCAAATGTTCAATGTGGACACGAGTGACTTGCTTTTTTTCTTTTTCTTATCTTTCTGACTTTTTTTCTTCTCTATCTTCCATCCTCCATCTTCTGCCTGTAGCCTGTACATTGTGGGATTGTGGGAACAATCAAGATCCAACATCCAAGATCCAAGAGAAACCTGGAACCTCGAATAAAGAATAAAAACTCTTCCCATTCCACTTGGACTTTTTATTAGTGGACAAAAGACAAAACTAACAGAAACCAGAGTCCAGAGTCCAGCCGAGCTTCAAAGTATAAAGTATAAACTCTACGTCCATTGTAGAATCTAGAATCTAGAGCCTAGAGCTTTTACTACTTCAAGTAAATAGAAAAGAGCAAATTGTAGTTAAAGTCAAAGTCCACATTCTCCCTTGAAGAAAACTGACATGCTCTTTTTCTATTTTTATTTTAACTCACCAAATCATAAGTATAAGTAATAAGTATATTTGCTCATGTACTTGTAAGTTGTATATTATTGTAGATACTTATTTTTACTTTCTTTTCTGTCCTTTTTTCCTAATGGAGGAAAACAGTTGTGTAACTGGAAACTGGGAACTGTCACAAGTAATTTTGAGTCACATTAGAAACCATCACCAAGTACTAACACCAACGCCAACACCAACACCCAACACCAAACACCCGCACAAAAAGTTAAAAGAAGCAACTTTCTCATTGAAAATAGAAAAGAAAAAGGAGAAAAAAAGACTATAACGAGCAAAAAGTGAAAGGGAAATGCACATTGTACTTTATAAGTTGTACATAATAAAAAACATGTGTCATGTTTTCTCTCTCTCCTGTTTTCATTTTTCATGTACAATGTACAATGTACAATTTGATCCCATTTTAGTTCACTCTTTCTAGTCAAGGAAATTAAATTATCTCACAGGTTTTAATGCTGTTTTACCATATAATATAATATGTAATATCTTTTCCTCTCAACTTGTAGTAGTAGTAAATACACGAGCCATTTTCATTTTCAATGTGTCGTCTGTCGTCTAAAGTCGGAACAAGTCTAAAAGTATCTCAAGTAGTCCTACCTAAGTACTTCACTCTTCCATAAAAAAGAATGAACACTAAGGCAATGAACATAAAGACGAGACACTGTGTTGCATACACACACAGCACACAGCCCTTTAATAATAAAAAAACCAGCTGAGATAAAGAATAAAACAACTTGAACAAGAACTAGAACAAGAATAATCATAAAAAAGAAGAATGATAACATGAAAGATGATGAACATGACTTTATATAAAAACTACTTACAAACTTGAAAATTCCTCATTACAACATTACACATTCAAGCATTCAGACTTGGGCAAAAAACTCAAAAGAGAGATGACAAAATGAGTGAGACGTAATCTACAAAGTTTCTCTCATTTAGTCCTCACATTATACATTATACATAATCTACAGTTTCTACAAAGAGGAGGAAAAACAACCTTGTTTTGAAACCTTTTGATTCTCCTTTGAAATTTGAAATGTCACAAAAATGGGAATAATAATTATCTTTTTGTGGTTAACATTTAAATTAAAATCCCAATCCGAATTCTGGATTCTAGATTCTGGATTCTAGATTCTTCCAAGCTCAACCATGTTTAAAAATAATATTCAAAACTAATAAACAAAACCAATAAAATTGTTTGGTGTAAATTTGTCAATCAAGTAACAAGTAAACGTAAATACGTAAATAAATACAAGGTTCAGCCTACTTTTGTCAAAGCTCTAGAATCAAGAAAAAGTAATAAAATCCTGGTAAACTTTGACTTTTGACGCGTGTGGTGACAGCATCAAACTGTGAGAGCAAATTACAAGTGTCGCATTTCGCATTTCATGTGTTTCATGTGTTCACTCCAAAGTCACCAAAATTTAACTCTTTCCTCACATTTTTTAACCACCGTAATTTCACTATGAATTTGAATTTCAATTCCAATCCGAGTTCAGAAAATTGGAAATGTAGGGAGCAGAGCTGATGCTGATTTTTTGTCTGTACACTTTGTATTTTTTATATGTACATTTTGATCAATATATTATGTATATTCAGCGCGTACAGAGAATGGAAAATGAGCTTTAAACAATTTGCATAGTTTAGTGTGGGTGGATTTGAGCTATGAGTTTTGAATTTTGAATTTTGAGCGGAATCCAAATTTTCATCAAAGTGTCTTGGAAACTTTAGATGTACAAATATCAAGTATCGAGTTTATATGTACAAGTCTAAAGAAGTCTAGAGAAGGTATAAAGTCCAGAGTTCAGATCCGGGCTTCTGGGTTCTGGATTCTGGAGTCTGGGGTCTGGAGCAGAGAGTAAAAAAGAAAGTATCGAGAGCAAGGAAAAAAACAGATAGTTCACATTCCACATTCTACATTTTACTGTAGCTACTAGATTCCAGATACTAGATACTAGACACAAAGCATTGTTCAAAGTTTAACATCCCCAATGATATGATATGATGATGTGAAGCTGCCTCCCGTGAAGGTTGAACGTAGAACGTAGAACGTTGAAGGTAAAAGTAAAAGTAAGAGTAAAAGTAAACGTGGAAAGGAGGAGAAAAGTATTCCGTTCTCTTTATTCTTGAGAAAATCCTCTCAACTACCCACGGCTCATGGCTTTGTTCATTAAGCATCTTTTTTTGTCTCCTCGTCCTCCTCTTCCTCTTTGTCCTCGTCTTCGTCCTCTTCCTTTTCAGTCTCTGTACATGTACGAATATATTCTATATTCTGTACGCTGTATCTATTACACACACGTTACATGCTACGCCTCCATGTCCATGGCCATCCTCATTTCAACAGTGTACATTGTACATGGTACATCCATATTACACACATACATATAGTGAACACCTTTATCTTTCACAGTCCACAGTCTCTATCTATTTTCTCGTGAATCCTGAACGATAAGTTGAGTTGAGTTGAAATGAAATGAATTGAATTGATTTTTTTTCTTTTGCCTTTTTTTTCATCAGATGTTCTTGCTTTTCTTTTTCCTCCTTGATGCTCTTCTTTCTTCAAATACATAGATACACACACACAGTACGGTGTACAAAAGAAAACGGTGAAAAGAAGGAGTTTGAGTGAAAATCTCTCTGTCTCTGGCCTCTCTCTCTCTCTGTGTTTCTCTCTTTCTCTACTTTTCACCGTCCCCATTTCATTTCATTTGGTTTCGTTTCATTTCATTTCATTTTCCTCTTTGCTATTTCATCAAACTGGATTTGAGAAATGGGAATTCAGCCGTTATATGTTATATGCATGTAAGTTCACCGTTCCAAAATTCCACTCCATTCCATACTGACGGGAAACGAAGCCCCGCTTTCACTGCTGTACTTTTACTCGTGTTCGTATATTCGTATTTGCATTCGTACCTATTCCTAGTCAAACTCATCCTCTGGCTTTTGCTTTTTCCTTTTTGCTTTCCATATCGATTTACTCTAAATCCAAAATTTGCATAGATATGTACAATGTACAATGTACAGCGTACACATATGATATTTGTTATTTGTGTAGTTGTGTAGTTGTGTGGCATAAAGATGGGAGATGGAAGATGGGAAATTGTGGAGAGTGGAGAGATGTGGGATATTTGAGATGAGATGTAAATAGTAAATAGCAAATAGGACACGGTGCACTCACACCAGAAAGTAGAAAGTAGAAAATAGAAAATAGAAAGTAGACACTAGACAGCAGACAGGAGACAGGAGATAGTAAACGAAATGTGACCGCAATATGGTAAATAGTAAATATGTGATGTAGACAGTAGACAGTAGAGAGTCGGAGAGTCACAAGTTGAAGACGACGTCAAGAGTACAGGAGGAACGAGGAATGGGAAATTTATATTTATGCATCATGTACATTGTACATTGTACATGCTGTACATGAGAGGAGAAAGCAGATTCAAATTCAAAGTCGGGTATAACATCTTCCATCTTTCCATGTTCCATAATTTTGTGGGGGTGTCAACATTTCCGTTCGATTCCGTCTTCCACGCTCCGTTTATCTATACACATTCAGCATTCTGTATTCTGTATTTGATATTCCGTATTTGGTATGCGGTACAACATTTAATCTATTTATTTTTATTGAATTCCCAAGCTTTCAGTCACCTATAAAAGCGGAATGGAGGTTGTAGGTATTTTCTATTTTCTATTTTCTATTTCGTGTTTAGTAGTTCGTATTTTGCCTGTAGATTTAAAAACACGTCTTGACGTCCTGGCTTCCATACGCATACTTGTATTTTGTATTGATAACCTTTTTCTTATATATCATGTACTTTTTTCACCTCATTTTGAATAAAATTCAAACTGTCCTCTGTTTATATTTTTTTTGTTTTTTGTGTTGATGTACGGATGCTTTAAAGAGCTCTGAAAATGGAGAATGGAAAATGGAAAATGCCCAAAAGACAAAAAGGAAAAATGGAGTCATTATTCATGATTTTAGATGTTATGAAAATTTTCTTTATGTTATAAATGGGAATTCAAACTAAAATTCAAATTTAAATTCAAATTCATTGGATTCTTTCTTTGTTTCAGGATTGTAGAATTCTAGAATTCAAAGTCAAAGTCAAATTCGAGTTTTGAAACAAGTGGGAAGAGGTTTCTGGTTTTGGTTTTGGGTTTTGGGTTCTGTTTTCTATTTCCTATTTCCTATTTCCTATTTTCTAGTTTCTAGGGTGTTGAGACCAATGATAATAATGAGATTTCTAAGCCACATAATCCTTCTTCGTCAAGCTGAAGCTGGATTCAGAGCTGAAGCTGATCCTAGAATCTAGATACTGGATACTGGAAAGTGGAAAGTGGAACTAGGCACTGGATTCAGCGATAGCGATGAAACCGACCACAATCTAGTCCATAAGCTACAAACTACCAGCTACAAGCCACATGAGCAAACAAACAGCCAGTAACCAGCATCTGCACACTTTTCTACACACACACACACAAGACAAATAAAAGTGAAATACGGGAAAAGGAATTTAAATGTTGAGTGTGTGGCGTACAAAGTACAAAGAGTGAAGAGTGAAGAGTTGGTCTAAAATGAGAAAACTAATTGGAAACGCTTGTGTGTGTCTAGTGGATAGTGAATAGTGAATAGTGTAGTGTGGAGGACATACAACAAATAGTGAGTGGTTTTCTATACTTTCTACTTTCTACACCAAGTGAAATCCATTACTGGATCAACATGACTGTGAATCTCTTTGCAATTTGTTGGTATCTGTTTCTGTAGCTGTATTTGTATTTGTATTTTGTATTTGTAAATAAATGTGTGATATGAAAATGGTATGCGTATTTTGTATTTTATCCGTATACTTTGTATATTTTCTATATTATTTGTTATGCTTTGTGCTATGCTTTGCTGTGGTTACACAATGCCAATTACTATACTTACATATTACATATACAAAAGTATCCATAGGGATCGTAATATTGTTGACACATGGAACATGGAATATGGAAAAGTGGGCTTAAAGCTTCTATCTTTTTACTTTGATTGCAGGATTTCACAGTTTACAGTTTACTCAAATTCAAATCCTCCACCGGCTATTTGCTTCTCCAAAAGTATTCAGCTCCAAATTTATCGGCTGTAATCCGTACCATTATTTTATTCCGATTTAGATAATTTTTTTTAAATTGTAAAAGAGTAAAAGTAATTGTAATGGTAAAAGTTGCTAATTTTAAATTAGCAAAGCAAGTCTACAACCACAGCAAAATCTGTACAGTAATAGAATTGGAGGGCTTAAATTAAATAAATGCCAAAATTCCGTCAACTCTCTTACTACAACTATACAGTATTATGTATTATAAATGAATCGGCAGTGTTTAAAAAAACTTGCTCATTATTTGCCGTTTTCAGGTCAACGTTCAATGTACAATGTACAACTTCCAATTTATAGTAGCAATTCTATATGTAAAATGATTATGAAATGAGCAAGTTTCCGCTTTCTCTTAGTCTTAGTCTTAGTAAAAGTCGGGCAGGAGAACTTTGAACTTTTTAGCGTGTGGTTTGCAGGTAGATTGTACATTGTAGATTGTACATGATACTAAATTTGGTATGTACAAGTGGGTTTTTAAGTAGTTACAAATGATGATGAGATTGGAAAACGTTTAAGGTCTGTGGAATCTTTAATTAAAGATCAAGTGTAGAATGTAGAGTGTAGAGTATGCGAATGGGAGTGGGGGAAAGGAAGAAACTGTCAACCTACCTTTTCAAGAATCTTTCCTTTCTCCTCCTCCTCCTTCACACTTACTTTCTTTCTTTCCGTGACAAGTTGCGCCGTTAATGACATTTCTCTCTTTCATCACTTGAAGCTGAGAGCTTGGAGCTTTTGGAGCTTCAGCCTCAAAATCTTGAAAAGTGTCTTCTTCTTCTTTTCCGTTGCCTCCTACGTATTTTACAAGCTTTCAATTTATCATACACAATCCTCATTCGATTACCTATCACCAATCACAATCAAACCACAGCCATGGCACTCTGAGTCTACAAACGACAAACATGTCCTTGCGTAGAAACTAGAAACTTGATCAAACCGTCATTAGTCATTAGTCACCAGCATCACTATTATCATCAGTCATGACTCGTTAACATGTAATATAAATTAATTACTGTAAATTGTAAATCTTGCCCTACTTGACATTTTATCGAATTTCGATATTCGATATTTGATTGTCAACTTACACCGATTTTGAACTTTGAAGTTTCAAATTAACATGGAAATCTTTCTTTAGTTTTGAATATTGATTATTGACAGAAGAGTTGAACCTGTGAAATAAAAATACTTTAGACTACAGTTTACTACAGTTCCAAGAATATTTTGGATTCTTTTTCCGGGTTCCATAGTTTTTTGAGATTAATATAGGAAATTAGCAAAAATAAAACAGGAGAAAAGACGTGAAATTAAACCATGTTCAATAGCCAAGTTTATTAAACAAATTTGAGGTATCTGTATTTAGTATTTATTCTATGAGTTGAGAGGAGAAGTTGAATCCTATTTGATGTTTGATGTTTGATATTCGACACTCAATATAAAATGCTTGATTCATATAGAATAGAGAATAGAAAATAGAGAAAACGTAGAAAGTGGAATGACGGAGAAGAAAGATGAGAAAAGAGTTGTAATGGAGAACCCGGAATCAAGTAAATGTAAGTACATTGTCCAATATACAATGTACAATGTACAGTGTACGGTGCATAATGCATGATATGATATGGCGTATGGCGTCTCGGATCTCGGATCTCAGATTGACAATAGTTTTCTATGGAAATCTATGGTTGGTTGCTTTTGTACTTTGTACCATTTGGATTCGGATTTGGAGTTGGATTTGGAATTTGGTGAGCTTTTTCTTTTCTCTTTTCTCCTTTCTCTTTTTGTTCCACGTGTGTGTACGTTGTACATTGTACAATGCACAGTGTAGATAAAAGGAAAAAGACGGAAATGGAATCGATTTGCTCGTGGTAAATTACTCGATGGATATCACCATCGCTATCACCATCACCATTGCCATTCCTATTGCCATCAACAACGTCGATCTCTCTCTATTTCTTTCTCTCTCTTTACTCAGGAATGGTGTCTCAACAAGAAAACTTTTCTCTCCCCGTCTCCTTCCATCAACGTACAATGTACAATGTACATTCTGGATTCTAGATTCTAGATTCTACATCCTGTTCCAATTTTCTTCTCGTTCCAGTTCAAGTGATAGCGGATGAGGATGATGACACCGTCTCGACATTTCATCCACCACACACTCCACTCCACTCTCCACACCAGTACTAGAACCAGAACTAGAACCTTAATAAGAATCGTTCCAAGAACATTCTATACTATTGATACTATGGTTACTCTAGTACGGAGTACGGAGAAAACGGAACAAGAGTACAGAAAATAGGAATCCTTGGAGCATTTCATTTTCATTTCCAGTCACACAGAAAAAATAAGAAATGATAAACAACATCCTCGAAAAGCAAGACTCGAGAAAGAAGACTCGAGAATCAGTAAGAAGCATTACTAATTTCAAAAACATTAAATGATTTCTTCCTAATGCCATTTATCATGTACTCATGTACAATGTAGAGCTTATTTACTATTTACGCATTGTCCAATGACACTAAACAAACAACAAACAGTGTGAAAAACATCAGTAATGGGATATTATGAAAATAATATAATTCAGGGTGTTCATGCTGATGTCGGATGTCGGATCTGGTCATTAACCAAAAAAAACAGATCCTATATTAGACAATATATTTTGAGTTTTTTGTTTGTGATTTGTTGTGAGAACTTTGACTGTGACACTCTGAAAAACAAAAAAGGAGTTCTTTTTTAGGAAGCAAAGTTGCCTAATAAAATCCAAGTGTCCGTTTGTTTGTGAACAATTAGCCACCTAGCAGACAAATTTGTAAGCTCGCCGGTAGTGCCACCTAGTGGAAACTTTTTAAACTAGAAATTTGTCCGCTAGATGGCGCATATATATAGATTGATATTGGACAAGCTCCAAGAACTCTTTTGTCGTCCACCAGAGCAGTTGTATGACAGTGGACAGACACGATACCTTTTACAGTCAATAGTCAGCTTCGCTTCCGGAGCCCAAAGCGTTTATGCTTTCAAGGCGATATAAAATCGTCACGGCGTGAGCATTTTTAACTTTATTTGTCACATTATTTATTAAACAGAGCACAAAGCACAATGTTGTTTTTTTTTGTAATATTGTAAATTTGACGGTGGGTGGAAATCAAAATTAAACAATCATATGGTATCATTATTTGTTTCTGTAATTTTATCACCTCATAAAACGAACAAAAATGACTCTTTTCCTTCTTTTCCAAGTTCGAAAAGCTCCAAGATTCATGTTACCTGCGACGTGCTATGGTATTGTAATATTATGATATTGTAATATGTCACCCGGGTTTTTAGGTCACAGTTTAAGAATTTATCACTCGGTTGTACGTTGTACGTTGTAGGATCTCCAGTCTCTAGTTTCATCATCCAGCTGTAATACTCGCTTCTGCTTGCTTCTCCCTTCGTATTACGTCTTCAATGTTCAGTGTTCAGTGTTCACACCACAGCGCATCAGGATGAGGATCAGAATTACAAATTCCAAATTCCAAATTGAGGGGAAAGTGACATTTTTATGCTCCATGTAGATTGTAGATGTGAAATGATATCCTGAATCCTGAGTGTCATGTGTCATCTCATAAATTTGTGTGACGTGGAGAAGAAAACAAAATTACCTCACAGGTTTTGTAGGTTGTAGGAAAACAGTATATACATGACACATTAAAATTTCCAACGTGATGTTCTCCCTCTCCTCCTCATTCTCCTCTTCATCCTTATCACTATCATTTTCTTCTTGGTTGGTGGTGACGGTGATGGTGATGATGGGAATCATCAACGCATCACGTCGTCTTGATTCTTGATTCTAGATTCTTGATTCTTGATGGGGGGTTTCTCTCTTTCTCTTGTGAAAGAGCAGATGCACGTATTGGCAAATACTAGAAAGTTCCGTTTCTTTCTTTCTTTGACTTTTGTAATAACGAGGGAGCTACGAGTAGAGTATCGAGGACAAATCTTTATTTTCTCGCTCTAATACACATGCATATGCGTAATACGTACTACAGAAGACAACACAGCCTACATTCTACATACAAACTTTATATCTGAGACCATAATGATAATGACTTAAAGGACTCAGTGAGCTCACCATTTTATTTCATTCCAAGCCAAGCCAAGCCAAAACAAGCCATGGAACGGTGATATAATGAAATGGATGTGGGATGAGCAGCATCATCACCATGACCCATGACGAACAAGAACAAGATAGATTTGTGTCATGTGTGATCTTTTTCTATAGCTGTGAAAATGATGATGATGATAATGACGCCACCACATAAATAATCAAAAATCAAACTACAAAAAAACAGAACAAGAATAGGTTACACAATTATTTTCCAAACAAGGTTGTATAATGATTCTATGATGATGATTTAAAGTTTCCACTTTACACCCAAAATCCAAAATCAAATTTCAAGTCTACAACTTTGTTTGATATTGATATTGATTCTATACATTTGTTTGGTATTTTTTTGTGGGTATGAGTAGTAAAATATTTTTACTAGTTACTAGAAAAATGATTTACTATCTTTATTATTATTTATGTTCATCTTTTACCTTTTATCCATACCTTTTCTTTCTATTTTATTCACATCTACATGTATTCTCTAGTACAAATTATTACAAAAGCTATGAATATAAAATAAAAGTAAAAATATCTACGTAAAACCGAATACACAAGTGCACATGCTTCATGCTTAAGACTTGCTTTATTATAAGAAAGATTATATACATATATAATTTCTAAGGTTTTTCTTCTTCTTTCTTCTAGTTTCTGTAGGTATTTTCCCATCTGTAAGGATAATATTATTATTTTTAATGATGGAAATTCACAAATTGTGTATTGTATTGTATTAAGAGTGGAAGATCAAAACAAGACAAGGAAATGAATAATATAAAAGAGAAAACAAGAATCAGAGACTATACAGTGTACAAACGTGTTTACTTATTATTATTATTATTTATGAGGATTCATTTATCATGTCTTTTTTTCTCCATCAGGTTCCCTTTAATCATCGTTCATCGTTCATGGTCCTTGGTTCGTGGTGCTTCTACGTTCTAGATTTTAGATTCTGGATTCTAGATTCTAGAGCCATCCGAAATCAATTCAAATCTAAATCTAAACATGAGCATTGAGCATGAATACTATTATGACTATGATTGTAAATCAGTGTTTAATGTCTAGTGCGCAGTGTATTGCAAGAAAGAAATGGAATGAATTGAAAAGAAAGGAAAATAGTACGAGCAACTGATTTAATACAATATGCCTCCCACTTCACTTCACTTCCCTCTTCACTTTATTGGATTCGAGATTCAAGTCCTTGGATTCAATTCAATATTCAGTACAAAATACAGAATACAGACAGACAGACAGACAGAATCAACAACAAATTAACGAGAAAAACAACAACCTTCCACTTTTTTTTATTTGAAAAGGAAAGGAAAGGATGGAATGAGGAATAACAAAAACAAGATGATTTGCAAATAATACATCGTGTGCAATTCAAAGGTTCAGTAAAAGTTTTTTTTTCAAATCTCAAATCTCAATTACGAAATCATGTCCTTTGTCTTCCAATCCCATGCGTCACATTTCACATCATATCATTTACAATTTATATCCAGAATCCAGAATCCAAAGTCCAGAGGTTTCCAAATTCCAAATATCCATGCTTTTTTACGTTTATAATATACAATAAACTTATTACACTTGATTATTACCTATATTTATTTATACCTGTTTTGCGTAGGTTTATAATATTCTGTCCTCTTTTTATAAATCATTATTTATTATTATTTACAACTAAAATATGAATAATGAATAATAAATCAAGAATAATCCAAATAAGTACTTCCAGAATAACATTTTTTTCCTCCATTGTTTGATGATTAGAATCAATAATGGTAATCACTATGATTGTAGATTATAAATCGTTGATTGTAGATTGTAGATACTACTTGTATTTTTATTTTATCAAAAAGAAGGATGATTTCTCCTATTCATTCTAAAATAACAAATAACAAATTGTTTTTCTTCTTTTCATTCCAATAACTTTAATCATAAATTTTAATATCATTATCTACAATGTAAATGTGAATATGAATGTAAATGTACAAAAAAGAAATCAGGACAGGAAAAAAGAGAAAGGAGAAATAAAAATTAAGCAGGTGGATTCCTACATTTCTGTTTTCTGTATAAACAGAAAATGCACTTGTAACTACAGGTAGAATAATGAGAAGGAGAAAGTAGAAATAAGTAGAAAAGTAGAAGGCGTAGGAGTGAAAGTAGGAGTAGAAATAAGAAATAGCCACTGCACCCTGGATCCTGGATCGGTAGTCGAGAGTCGAGAATCGGGCACTTGGTTTTGAGTATTGAGTATTGAGCATTGAACATTGGGGAACGAGAGAAACAGTTGAGAACTCTGAGAGATGATACTACCTAGAGAAAAGAGAAAGTAAAAAGTGGAAAGTAAGAGAAAGCATCGGAGAGGAAAAAGTAAAAGTAAAGGGAAGGAAAGAGCGAAGGGACAAGAAATAAAAGAAAAAGAAGCAGACTCTCTCTCTCTTGCTTCAGTTTTTCCTGTTCTCTTTTCTCCTTTCTCTGTTCGCCTCCTCGCTCTCTCTCTCTCTCTCTCTCTCTCTCTCTTTCTTTCTCTCTCTCTCGCTGTTTCTGTCTCTGTGTGAGCGAGATTCAGATCGATTGGTTGGTAATCAAGTTGAGAAGCGCGAGAAGAGGAAGAGGTTGGAGACTGGAGAGAAGAGAAAGCATTTGCTAAGTTTCTACTATATATCTTGGTGTACAGTGTACACAGTACACTGACGTATAGGTATACTACAAAATATAAAGTATAAAGTATAAGATATAAACTCTGGAGCTTCTTTTCACTATCTATATTCTTCTCTTTCTCTTTCTCAGGCTCAGTATCAGTCAGGGTGATGGTGAGTAGAAGGAATGGGAAAACTTGTGCTACGATTTAGATACATGTATAAAGTATAAAGTATATTCAAGTTATACGTATACGTAAAAGCCCATCCAAGAAGATAGTAAAAGATGTACGTATATTTTATATTTTATATTATACATGCTCAAAGCTTTCTGTTTGTATTTTGTATTTGTATGCTGTGGGTATTGGCCATGGTACTAAAATAAAATACAGAATAGATCTCTATGTATAGAATGAAGAATGGAAAATACATATGGTATAGATTGTACATGCTACATGCTACATGCTATATAATACAGTATACAGATAGCAGATGTAGGATGAGATGTGTACATTTGGAATTGAGAATTGAGAATAGAGTAAAGAGTAAAGTAAAGAGTAAAAGTAGAGTGAAGTGGAATAGCAAGGCAGGGGAAGGCAGCTTTTCCACCAAAATATTCCATCTTACCACATGCGTTATTATGTAAAAAGTAAAAAGTAAAAGCAAAAGAGTACATATTTGGCTTGGCTTGGTTTGGTTTGGTCTGGTCTGGTATAGTTTACATCTTTACTATATACTGTATACTAGACCGCGTCATTTTGACAACTTTGTTGAAAACTCGATGTGCGACCCCCTCAAATCGTTCCTTTTGGTCTAAAAACCAACCTCTGAAAAAATCAGCTCATTAAAATTAGTTTTAGAGGTCGCTCAATAGACCCAAAGTTCACCATGTATTTTAAATGAGAGAACTTTCACAAATCAGGCATATTGTGGATGGGGAGAAAAAGG
>JABASP010000903.1:0-38135 GCA_019776565.1 Sminthurinus signatus | reverse complement strand
TGGACAACAAAAAACCTCTTAAGCCTTAAACAATTAATAATTATTATACTTGAAATTATATTGTTAAAATGGAAAGGTCTTAGTTAATAATCGAAAGCGTGCGGACAATAGGAAAATATACACATATACATACGTGAGTAACTCGTATAATGGTACATTGTTGGTGTAATAAGTATTCAAGTATAGTCTCAGACAAGGAGGGAACGAAATACTTAATACACAGACATTACTGGCCTATTACAGTTGTGCAATGACAGTGACAACCAATGTTAGTATCATGTTTTATACACAAATGAAACTGCCTTAATTTTCATTTTTTAACTGCCGTTAAAAACCACGTTTTAGTCATGTATTTTGTTGCAAGAATAAATCCCGAATAATACACACAAGACACAAGATGATGCATAGGGCATAGTGCATAGGACAATGGTGTTGATATTTTCATACTTGTATAGTTCAAACACTTTCTGTATGGCGTAAATGAGTTATTTCATTCAAGAACACATAATAATATGACTTTTGGATAAAGTAAGTAGAGTAGCAGTCATAATATGGACAAAAAAACACACACACAAATTAATGATATTTTATTGTAGTGAGAAATCTGAAGCAGTTTATACTATGAAAGGGAAGGATTTTTCTTGTTCACAGCTCATGTATTATTTTTACAAGAATATTATAATACTTTCCACTCAAATATTTGTTTACTTGAACAATAAAATTACGAACCAAGTCTACACGGGAAGTTTTTAAAAAAAGTTTACTACAATATGTCAATCCATTGAAATACCCTTTTAGACTTGATAATCCGGATTACTAGACATCTATATTTTAGGCATATTTATTAGTAAGTAAAAAATTCATAGGGTAAAGACAAAAAACTCTGTGATACATCACCAATATAGTACTTGAAAGATTGATGTACATTTAAGTCACATATCTATAAGTTTACAAGAATTTAGTGAAATAATAATGATGATAACACTTACGACAGTTTCGAACATTAATAGATAAACGTTCGTTCAGTTTTGTGTCAAAATCATAATATTAAAGTACATTGCATATGTATGCATAAAAACGTGTGACATATTATGTACCATATTAAGTATAAGAAGATAAAACTTCACTTGTAAACATACAATACTACATATTATTATTTATATAGTCTTGGGATTATGGAAATTCTGAATTCCACGTTGGTCCAAAAAGATATACAGTATATTATATAGTTGTAAAGTGATATAATATACAATGAACTATAATAGTATATACATATGTGTGTGAAGGTACTGGACCAGTACAATGTACAATGTAAGGTACCTTAGAAGGAAATATGTATTATTATTCAAGTTATTATATCAGATATATTATGTAGGTTTCAAATATGCTGCAACTCATGTAAATATACATAAAAATATTTACTTTACATATTAAAATCAATAATAGAATACATAATGGAAAAAAGACATTCATACTTTACACACAGATGAAATGCGTATAGAAGGACTCTATAATTGAATGCACATTACTTTTTAATCTACTTCTCCACACACACACAGGCACAATGAATAAGTAGATAGTAGATATATTATATACATATACAATCCAGTAGTGGTAGGTGGAAACTTAACCATGATTAAAATACAAGGCATAATAAAGAATGAAAGAAAGAAAGAAAGAGAGAGAGAGAGAACCAGAAAAGATGACGGGGGAACTCCTAAATGTAGTAGTAGTACAATAGGATTATCAAGATTAGCAGGTTCCACCTCATACCAATTTTTGAGCCTAATAATTGTATAAATGAGACGGGAAGCAGTGTTGAAGAGACAAACTTAAGTAAAGTTTCACAGCGTTTAGACCGCAGTTCAGTCAGACATTAGAGACAGTAGTAGGAGCAGCTAGCACACGCATATCAGTATAAAATATATACCGTAACTTGGCCTGTGTTTCTCTCTCTCTCTCTCTCTGTCTTCTGTCTCTGTCTCTCTCTCCTCTCTAAAATTATTTCCTCAAGTTTTAGTTCAGTACCAAGAGACACAACACATACAGTTCTACATTTTGTATGTTTATTTTTCATAAACTTTGTATTTTGATTATTTTCTGATAAATCATTCAAAAGGGAAAAGGAGGAGTAACTGATCAAAACGGAGAAACAATTCAAAGAAAAGTACAACTTTATTGTACATTTCAAAGTGTTTATAAAAATAAATATAATATATATCTCTCAAGAAGAAGAAGCAAAGCAGATATAACACGACAACAACAAAAACAACAAGAGCTTGTACTTCAAGTGATTTTCCATCAAATATAGTTTTTGATTTGACTATCTAGCACAAATAAATCCCAAAAACGTAAATAAATACACAAGAAATATAATAATTTACTTCAATAGTCAGTTATTGGAACTCTAACCAACTTCTTTATCAACTTCAAGCTACAACAGTATTTATTTAAATTTTAAGTACATGCAAAAGTGAAATAGCTAGGGGGCAATTTGAACAAGTGAAATTCTAACATAAGTACTACAGTTGTTTTTTTTTTAGTTTTGAAAGTTCTTTCATAAATATAGTGTGACATAAATACAAAACTTGAAATATAGAAAATCAGTTAAACTAAATTCATATATATACATAATATATAAACAAAATGAAAGAAATTTTATCCAAAAGTCATGGATCAAGCATAGCCCTTCACAATTCATTGGAAGAAGACGCTATAGATATGGATTCAACTAATTATTACCTTCAAAGGAGTAGCCGTAGCAGCCTGGAAAGTAATGAGAGTATGAAAGAACAAGAACATCAGCATAACATGATGAACAACAGTCATAATATTACACATAATAGTACCGGCATCGTTCCGTCAAACGTTGTCGCAATTATTGCCATTGAACCCACTCTAGATGAATCAAAAAATTATGGACTTAAAGATTCATATGATTCCGAAGTTTCTACTGATGGCAGTGAAGTTATTATTCCTAATCCAAAATGTCGTACTAAATTATGGCCACAGGTAAATTTGATTTTTTGTATCTCACTACGTCACTAGTACATATATATTATACTTTTTTAGTTTTCCAAATTTTGGCGTCTAAAACGTACAAAGTACTATTTTTATGACAAATTGTTATACGGAAACAAAAATTCCAAGTTGTTTTTTGAAAATGTCTATATTATCATACTATTATATATACATACATTTGAGTCATTTCTTATGTGGCAGTCAATTCAAATATATACATCTTTTTCTTATATTATATTTTACTAATTATTATTGCATTTTGCATAACAACATGCTAAGTTTTGAATTTGTATGTGCCTATATAACCAGAGTATATAAAAAATGACCAATCTGAACAATCTTTAATGTGTAATAACAAAACTATGTAATTTAACTATTATTATTATTATTATTAATCATTAGGTCCTAGCTTCCGTGTCCGTTTCCCTTGGAAATATGATAATTGGACTTATCTCAGCGTATACCTCACCCGCTCTTGCTTCCATGAGTTCAGAAAATTCAACCTTACAAATTAAAATTGATGGAGAAGAGGTACGAATTTATACTTACTGGTTGTTACTTCCCTGTTGACTTTAGCAATTAGGATTTAAATGCCAACAAGTTATATATAGGTTAGGTTAGGTATACATATATATATATATATATACATTATAGATTTAAAATAATAATAAAAATAATTGATATTATGGGATTCTGGGCGATACGACCACAGTTTTACTAAATCAATAGTACTAATAGTTAAAGATCAGGATGAAACCAGAGTTTTGTAGGCAGATATCAATTTGCTATGAATATTTTACAATGAAACGCATTTTTAAGGTACATACATGTATACTAGAATAGTGCGTACGCACTATCTCTACATAATAATATATTATTACATATTTTCATGCAATTATACTTGTACTTGGTACATCGATGATCTGAATTAATTATTATTTATCGTACATTAATGGAAACATAAAAGAAAGCTCTAATAGGATATATTCTAATATGAACATACATACTGAAAAAATTAAGCATATTTTTAAAAAAAAATCCTGAATGAGCTATTACTAAATTTAGTCAAAGACTCGTTTTCTGAGCAGCAACAACAACCAACAATAGCCATTATTATTATTATTACTATTAATTATTATCATTAGTTCATGAAACTTTTCAATGGTATATAATATATTATATTCTGAGAACAATCAATATTATCGTAATAACGTCAAAGACCAGACAGAGTCAAAAGTCCACCAATAAATGTGTCATTAAAATTTAAAAAATTTGAATAATGTATAATGTTTGTCTTTCTCTTTCTCTTTCCTTCTAATAATATAGGCTTCTTGGATAGGCAGTCTCATGCCTTTGGGAGCTTTACTTGGTGGAATAATTGGAGGTGCTCTAATAGAAAAATTAGGGAGAAGAAAAACATCTATAGTTACAGCCATCCCATTTATTTTCAGTAAGTACCATTTTTACTTACTATCTGTGTATGTAGTACTATTACAACAAGTTGTACAATTTGTCATACTTAAAAACTACAACCATTCTTTGGGATTTTCTTTCATACTATACACTACATAGGCATAGGAACATTATAGAATTTTAAAGTTATTTGACTACATAATATATTTTTAACCAAATTATTTGCAATACACGTTATATGCATGATGTTCTTTCTTCTAAAAACACATTTACATGTAGATATAGCTAATAGCTCTACACAAATACACAAATCAACATCATTCAAACTACACGAGTCATTTCAGTCAGGCATCTACAAACTAACATGTTTCTGGTCTAATTATTGTAACTATTTTAACATGCATACATTACATATGCTAAATAATCTATGTTTACTTTATACATATATGTATATATATATATATATATATATTACATGTATATAAATCACTTCACATTTTGTTAATTACATACCAATGAAACTGTTTATACCTACCTCAACTATACTCTTGAATTTTTATGCTCCTTCTTTTCTCTCTTGTTGCTCTGTCATCTATCTTATTTTTTATTTATTATTCTTATTGGTTTCAAAGTCATCAATAATTTTTTACAATGATGCCTTCTTATTTTTTTTATTGACTGAAAACATATTATACGTCATACATTGCATTGTAAATAAATACTATTCCGATTTCAAAATACGTATATATATACACACACAACAGACTAATATAATTCTATTGTGACATCATGTTTAAATATTCCAAGGGAAAGTCACACATATGATGAATACATGATAATTAAATTGTTATATTTTTTTGAATTATTTTAGCATGGATTCTGATTGCATTCGCTACAAATATATGGATGGTATATGCATCACGAGCAATTGGAGGTATATGCGTTGGTATTGCTTCTCTTTCGCTCCCTGTCTATCTAGCCGAAGCTGTTCAGCCTGAAATGCGTGGTGTTTTAGGCCTACTACCAACTACTATAGGAAATGCAGGTTGGTATTCACTCAATAGTTACAACTATAACAGTTGCTTACTATATATATTGATAACTTTACATGTAATAATATCAATTGTACAAACCGAAATTTATGTGATTATTATCATTATTATATGATGTACAATATATATTTGATTTTAATGTTTTTGGATTTTATTATTTGGATGTCTTTAATTAGGAATTCTAATAATCTATGTTGCGGGAACCTATTTGGATTGGCGATACCTGTCCATTGTTTGTGCTGTACTTTCTGTGCCATTCCTAATTTGTATGATGCTCATTCCCGAAACACCTCGTTGGTTTGTTGCTAATGGAAAAGATCGTGATGCCCAAAAATCTCTACAATGGTTACGAGGAGAAGGAGCTGATATCAACACAGAATTTGCAGATATACAAAATACATATCTTGCATCACAGAAGGAGAATTCAGAAAAGTTGAAAATCTCAGATTTTAAAAAGAGAGAATACTACAGACCAACCCTCGTCTCTCTTGGTCTCATGTTCCTCCAACAAATGTGTGGTATAAATCCTGTCATTTTCTACACTGTCCTCATCTTTCAAGTTTCTGGATCATCTGTTGATAATAACCTTTCAACCATAATAGTTGGAGTAGTCAATTTTGGAGCTACATTAGTAGCCAATGTTTTTATTGATAAATTAGGAAGAAAGGTATTATTGGGCATCTCAGACATTGCCATGATTATTAGTTTAACAGGATTGGGAACATTCTTTTATTTTAAAGAACACTTTCCAGAGTCAGTTGAAGGATTTGCTTGGATTCCATTGGCAAGTTTTATGATTTTTGTCATTGGATTCAGTTTGGGAGCAGGACCTATTCCATGGCTTATGCTTGGAGAAATATTTCCAGCAAAAATTCGAGGAGCTGGAGGAGCTATCATGACGGCTTTTCATTGGATTTTAACTTTTGGAATTATCAAAATTTTCCCTGCTTTCATTGCCAAGTTTGGAATTTCTCTTATTTTCTATTTATTTACCCTTGTTTGTGTCTTTGGCTTATTCTTTATTAAATTTTATGTACCTGAAACTAGGAATAGGTCACTAGAAGAAATTGAACTAAAACTTAGAGGAATCAAAAGATCCAAAATTAAAAATAGGGATTTAGCTTAAATTATTATCTCTCTCTCTCTCTCTTTGTTTAAAATTGATAATAATAATAATAATAATAACTATTATTATTATAATTATAAATTACTCCATGTCTTTTTCATTGTAAATGACATAAAAAAAAGTTATTTTAAAACTATTTAAATATGTCTTCCAATAGTCAAAAAATCTATTTGTAGAGTGTAAAAAGAAAGCCGTCAAAAAGTATCAACTATCAACAGTCTTAGCTCAACCAATTACTATTTGTATCAAAACTTTGACTTGTAACGTAATAGTGAGTTATCAAGTCTAGAATCTAGGTATTTTGTTTATTTGTTTGTGTTACAACTGTTTGTAATATTCAGAAAAACTGGGGAAATATTTTTGTACGTAAAACAAAAAGTCATACATTGTAAAAAAAAAGAAGGCAATTCTATCACTTACTACATATGATATATATTTACATATGATATATATTTACACGAGAGGTTAAAGAAAGACATAACTGCTAAGTCATGCCAATTAACTTACTAAAAATAATAATAGTAATAGTTAGAACCACTATTATTATAATTATTGTTGTTGTTATTATTATTTTTAAGGATGGCATTATATACTATGTGAACCAAGTTTTTTTATTTTATTTTATAATTTTACGAAAACTAAATAACGAAGGCATTTAAAATATTTTTGCTTTGTTTAGCGAATTCTATGACCCCTTTATACACGAAATAATATAAAATATAATATATTATATAATGATAATATTGTACTATAACAAAGCTTATGAATGCTAATGACGATCAAGACTACGTATGTACGTTTATTTTGTAAGCAACCTTTTTTTAAATGAAATAAATATTAGTTTTGACATATGATTATTATTATTATTATTAAAATACGAAATTCAATTTGTGATATTTCATAATATTGTGTATTGGTTAGTGAATTAAAAAGAGTAAATATCAACATGGTCACTGGCCATTTGTTTTGAATTCCTACATAATAATAAAAAACAATAATGTTTTTACAATAATAATGATAATAATAATATGTAATAGATTTTACGGTCATGGTCATGGTCTGTATTCTCATTCCGATGATAATTTATATTATACAGGAGGTCAGACATTATTTTCACTTTTGCCTTGTCTTCGTTTTTTGTTCTTTTTTTTTGTATTGTAATGATTACGTAATCTATAATAACATTATAGAACATACGTACATCATAATGTAGACTCATCGTAGTGGATAAGTTTAAGAATAGTGTAAACTATACATTATGCATGGTACATTATGCTATATTATACCGTATTTAAAATCTACATATTTTATCCAAGAGTTATTATTAAACTAATGTGTAAATTATGAATAATTGAATGAATGCCTATAAGAACAGGTGAATTTGAATTTTGAATGCCCAATGATAGACAATAATATTTATATATATATAAATGTCTGAAAGAGATGTGTAATACAATTTATAAACATTTTGTTTAGTTCTCTTATTGTTTTGGTACATCAAACAATTCTTACCCAGTTGTAAACCTGTATATGTATTTGTAAATATCTACACACAAAACGATGTAAATATATTGACAAAGAATCAAGAAGGAAACTGAAAACTTTTATGTATTCAAAAAAAAGTTTGCGTGAGTTTTAACAAATATCATAAAAATAGCAGTAATTTTGATTAGAATATTACTGATTTTTCGGTTTATAACACGGTTAGAACTAGATTTTGTACATAATAATAATAATATAGGATGATAACAAGGTGTGTAATACAAAAAAACGCAAGTCTATTAATAGTGTTTCTTTGCATTTCGATAAAGGTGCAAGAAAAAAAAACAAAGATTCAACGTAGCAACAATAATTAAGTATTAAGTAATAACTATATTACTATTATTAACATAATGTAAATATTGTTAGTTTGTCTTTTCCGAATGCACTGTCAACGTCAATAGTCATATACGATTATTATATTTAAGGTTATTTAACTCTTGTATATTATTTAAAACATATGTATATGTATATCTATATCTATAAATTATCTATTGACTATCCTTTTTGAAATACGTTCGTTGTTTAACCTATGAAAAAAAGTTCAAGAGTACGAATAATATTATGTTGTACAAAATACTACAAGTTTTACATTTTGGACGAAAATAAAGTTTTTAAAAGTAAAATCACTTTGAGCAAAAAGTACAATTATATACATGCATACATATATGTACCATCAACTTTGAATTTTGAACTACTTTTCATTACATAATATGTTATAATGTACATGTTAGGCATATTATGCCTGCATCATTTTATAGAACAATAGTTATAACCAAAAAATATAATATTATAACCTTCTGTATAAGAAATTAGATGATGAGAAAACTAAATCATACTATTAAATATATACTCTGATATCAATCATTAGTTTTCCTTTTTCCTCGCATAACATAATATGTATAACTATAGGCGCATACACACAAATAGTAGCAGTTCATTTTTTTTATGTTAAAACATAAAGTGAATTATTTTGTTATTGTTCTGATTCATGCATTCAATATAATTTGACTTTTGTGAATGATAATAATAGCTCCAAACTAACCATACCCATATATTATATGTCTCATTAATACATAGCCTCTCTTGTAAACTATATTATTATTATTAACTGTATAATATATAGAATCTAGAATCATTTCAAAAATAGAATCGATTAAAAAAGTATTTTGCACTTTATGGAAGTACATATATTATACAATGAACGAAGGGAAAACATGGTATAAAATGCTACAAGCCAAAATTTTAAAAACATTCTCACTTTAATGAATTACGTATTATAATGATAATGATAGTACTTGAACAATAGGCCATCAATACCTACAATAAGACCATGTCTCATAGTTTAATTAAATATTAAAAACTGGTTTGTTCCGGTTTATATATATATATATAGTGTACTGACAAACATTACGATAGAGTATAATGAAATAAATAATGGATTTATTAAGTTTAGTTATAAGAGGAAGAGAAATTATAAAACTTCAACAATATGATCAATGTATGTCTTTACTTATATTCTAATAATATAATGTAGTACATGTATAACAATTGAATTTTTCCAAATGAATGACATCATAATGAATTCGAATCGTCCTTACCAATAGCCTATAATGTTCAAAGGGTGGAAAACTAAGAAAAAAAAGTCCAACTACCTACTAGTTGATTTGTCAACTACAACTCATGTTTGAAAATCTAATACTTCCCTTGCCCCTTGAATATTTCTCGTGCACCTTCTATATGTTTGCCATATAAAATTTGTATGAAGAATTTTGATTGAGAACATCAGCTCATAAGTCACAACTATACTCATGCTTTAAAGAGTTGAGAGGGTATCCCTTACCCATATAAATATCAATAAAACATTCGATATTCGATTCATATCCCCTGCTTAACCACAAACATTCTTATGAAACTCTCTTTTCATATATATTGTATATTATATTTAAACTACAATCGTACACAAAGTTTGTCTGTGTGAACATGTAGAAGTAAATAGTTTGTGTCTACCATTATACGTATTGTTTATGTGTGTACAGTACACACAGTACGCAGTAATACATACATATACAAACACATTGTAAGTTTCTTGTTTGACATTATGAGAAGGGAAGGCTGTCAAAGTAAAAAATGTACAAAGTTCTTAGGATTTTCTTGTATAATTTTACAAGAAGTATATCACTGATTGATAGACATTTTACGGGAAAAAAAAATCAAATCTGAATTTTAGTGAAACACCTATGTATAGTAACTTGGGAAGTACACATAAAATAATTTATGTATTCCTTATTGACATGAAAAAAGTATTTTGAAAACTGTTAAACTAGATACCTTGCGAAAAAAACAACACATTTTTTTTCTCTATCGTTTAAATCTGGAATGAATTTTAGTACAATGTACAAGTCACAGATATTAAAAGAGCTTCTAATTTTTGGACTTTTTATAGACTATAAACTATAATATAGGTCTGTTTAATTCTAAACTACTACAAAGTACAAGTATCTATCAAATTGTTATAATACATAAGTGTGTTCTTACCCATAACTTGAACTCTGCAAATAGCACAGGTATCACACTCTACATCCCAACTCCACATTGCCTGTCAAAATCAAAATAAGTACATAATATTATAATCAAAACAAGTAAAACTATAAAATCAAGTGATAGTCGTACAAATGACGGGGATACATAGTGTTCAAAAATCATCACATACAATTTACAATATATTTCATCCTTAACATAGGTATATTATTATTATATATTTATCACGGTACATTATAATAATAATGTAAACAACTTACCACTGCATTCCACTTTTTGAGAGTAAACATCTTTTCATTCTTATTATCAGTACTTGTCATCTCTACGTCTTCCATTTTGAATAGTTGATATGAAATACAACACTAGACACTTTTAAAAGTTCAATATATATAAATTGGACACTGAATATTACACCTGCACTAGTAATTGTTGATAATTATTTATTGTTATACCTTACTTAATATAATAAATAGCTCGTAATTACTAATGTAAAATAATATTCCTTTTCAAACAGCATAAACAGGATTTTTTTTTGTATCTTCAATCTTCTGAGAAAACCAAAGACTATATATTTTTGTGCTATCAATTATTATCAATGCAATGTTTCTAGAACTAAAACTATTTTTAAAAAAAAAGGTGTAATTCATAAAACCAGCAATGATTTTAATGATGAACGTAGAGACTTGATTAACTATGTATATATATTTTTTTAATTACAATTAGGTTTTAACTTTTGTGAATCATGATTCACAAATTCAATAGAAACTGTTTAAATTTTCTCTGTCCCTCTGCTCCTTGGCTTTCCTTGGTCAGCATTTGAAAATTTTAACATGTACTTAACAAGTGTACTTTTATGTGTCTTTTTTCAAAATTTTGTCTGTGTGTTTTTTAATTGTGTGTGCTTGTTTTATTTTGAACTTTTTTAAATTGCTATAATTATATTGAAAAGTTTATTAGTTCATATAGTGGTAATGGAAAATGGGGAGTAACATTAGTAAAAGAGAAGAAGAATTAAGGTCTGCTGAAAGAAGTTACCAACAATACGACGATGATAACGAAGATACCAATTTGACAAGTATGAAACTATTATTTAATTGTTAATTGTATTATATTATCAAGTTACAATTAACTTTTATTTTATCATTTGTATTCTTTTATGTATATATATTTAAACCATACATATATTTTTAATACATTCAATATATCGTATGTACATTTGTTTATAATGCCTGTATTTTGTCTTTCTGTTTTTCTGTTTTAGATCATTTTCCAATTGACAGTAGTAGAAGTAGTAGTAGTGTCAATAGAAATCAAGAATCTTCAACAATAACTCAACATAGTAGTAGTGGTACTTTAGTCGTAGTTAAATCAAAACCAAAAGAAGAACCCATAAATATAGAATTGGATCCTTTGTACATACGAATGGAAGCTATTCCCATGTTTTTACCAATAATTGATAAACATGGTAGAAAAAATTTCCCGTGGTCATCAAAAGGAAGTACACAAAATCTAAGTTCTAAATTAAATTCTAAATCTGCTATAAATATGGGACAACTTTACAATGGGTACTTGAGGAAAAATACACACATCATTTCTAAGAATCAAAATCAACTTTCCAAGAAAATCAAACAAGTGGATGATAGTATAAATAAATTAATGAAAACTTTTACTGTTCGTCAAAAGCAATATGCACAAAATGCGCATAAATTTGGACAAATTACTGAAATGCATCGTAGTTTGGCTAATTGTCATAATCTTATAAATGAAATATTCAATACTGCTCAAAAATTAAACCAAATGCTTCCAGTTGATTCTCGTGAGGAATTTCAATGGCCTTTTCATTCTAATGCTAATGATGATGAACACAGTAACACTCCTCCTCTTGTTTTAAGCTAAATTTCATATATATTATATGTATTTATATTAATGTTGAAATATATTATGTTTTTTTTTTTATATTTAATTTAAGCAATATTAGTAATAGTATTTATAGTATACAGTCTATCTAACTAATAGAATGGTTATAGATTTTTTAAAAATCAAACAATCATGTAGTGCCTCATTTTGTAAAATAAGTATATATATATAATATAATAGAGATCAAAGAAAGATTTGTATTTTGTATTTTAAATAATACCTGTCCTAAACATGTGTACGCTCTCATGTTTATGTAATGTACATTATTATCTATTTATATATACATGGATGTAGGAAAACTTTTCTGTGATAGTACTGAATTTGAAACGATCTAATGTGTAAATAGTAAAAACAAATTAAGTAGGTTCTTCGTCGCAGATATATTATAGCTTATAGAATAATTAAAATCTACTTACATTGCTACAAAATTTTTATAATACATCTCAATAACTTTTAAAAGAATATAAATTTCTGTTTTTTTAAAGGAAATAAATAAATCAAAACCTATTTATAGATTTGTTCTCTTAGCTTATTAACTCTTTGCAACAACATTAGCAACATTTAACAGTTGATTTATTACATATATCATATATATGTATAAATGCACACATAGCTCTTGAAACAACATTATAATATTTTTAAAATAGACTTTAGTAATATGTATAATATGTAGAGAACCATGAACAAATGAAATAATTTAACGAGAGATTTTTATTTTATTATTAGTTTCTTAAAAAAATTTCAGCTCACTTTTTATTCATACTTTATATAAATATTTTTGAATATGTACACAATCTGATCATATGTTATATTGTTTTATTATTATATTATACGAGTGATAGTTTTAAATATTATATTATGCATTAGACATTATATACATGTTTCACAGTAATAGATAGAAAAATTAAAAATTTATCATGACACAGAGTAAAAACATTCATAAGTCTCTCAATTTGCATGGGTATATACATATTATATACATCTACAATTAATCATACAGTTTATATATATCTAAAACGAGACCAGGACTAGTTAGTGTATTTTTGTTACACTTTTGGTTTTCTCATTTTTGTTTTTCAGCAACTTCCCTAGAAAGATAACACACACGTACAACGTAGGAAGCACTAAATTTAACATTTATATATATATATTTTATGTAGGGTCAAAATAACAAGACACAAATAATAATTATCATAGTTTTACTGATTAGTTAGTCAATAATAATTATCAGAATTATAGCCAAAAATCTACGTACATGTAGTACATAATTTTATATACATTCATCTACATACACTATTCTAGACGGAAAAAAAATGAGGAAAAGAAAAATTTCCATACAATCACAAGTAATCACTGAAACATAATTATTAGAGATGAACTTTGTAGAAGCACATTTCATTAAATTAATATTCATCATCATATATGTTTTATGTTATACAATTATTATTGATTATTATTACTTCCAAACATTGACTGATTATTGCATTGTTCATACACATAATTTTATAGCCAAACTTTCCTTTATAATAATAATTTTTAAAAAGTAATATCATCTTTTTGTATTAATTGAATCATCCATGAAACTCAAGACATTTAATTCGTACTACATTATTCACATCATCAGGAATTGCTAGAACATAAAATGTCTATAACGATTTGGTTTGTAGATAAAACCACAATAAACAAAGATCACAGTATAAATGCAACTGTTTTTGTATACCCAAGAAAGTATATATATACACAACACAAAATGAATCGATGTAACATTTTATTAGCTGCGCAAAAATTATTCCAATGAATGTAAATCTATAGTTATTTAAATAAAATAATTGTAACGGAAAGTGTAAGTTTTAGTAAATTGAAAATTTGAAAAAAGATTGTCAAAACACCTATTGTTGTTATTTGCTATTTAAAATTCATAATCCAAATAAAATGTACCTTTTAATATATATTATATATAATATCCTTTGCTATAATATAATAAGAGTAAAATAGCAATTTCAAGGATTTTTTCAAAATTATTTTTCACTTCCCAATTTTAAAACTATGAATCACCAGTCGTAATTAAAATGATTAAAATATTTTATTTCCATGTTGTAATTACAAAATCCGGAACCTTTTGTGAGCTTTTATGACGCAAGCCAATGGAACAGAGTAATTTTCTTGTTTTTCAGTAACTTTCTGCGTATAGATTTCGATAGTGCCCTGTAATTTTCCAAAATAAACAAAGAACACATGAGTAAATGTAGTTGAAGTATATTTCTAAAAAAAGTTTTGATTGTTGTTGCGTAGAATTGTGTAATAGATATCACTTTTTTCACAATAATAACAAAAGATATACTTACCAGCTAAAATTGCTCCAATAATCTAAGAGACACAAATTATCGAGAAAAAAATACAACAAAATTTTTAACACATTAATGAATTAAATACAACAGTGTATACATCTATGTATATATACATGCCCAATTAGTAATTACTTTTCTCCTTAAAGATAAGAGAAAGCAGATTTCTCTGTATAACTGAAAATGATGAAACACTTGATTTCTTATTTGTATGTATACAAAAATTGTATAATATTTTATGAATTTAACCTTTGTAGCTTTTCATAGTAACTAGTAAGGTAGTACGTAGTTATAATTTATTTGAATATACACTTTTTTGTTGTTGAAAAAATTGAGCAAATATTTACGTCGAAAAAACATTCATGTTATGAGATTTTACAAACATACATATTTTAGTGGTTTATGTTTGGTAGTTATACTTTGGCCATTTTTTTTTTCATATTTCAGTAACTTTTTTAAATGACAAGTTTGGTGTTTAGAGTATACAGACTTTTTGACTAGATGGTTGTATATATTATTATCAAGTATGTTTTGTTAAGTCAGGATAGAATAAAATTCTACTTGTTCTATAGTGGCTTCTACAATAGTTTTACTTTTACTACAATAACAAAGAATGTCTCAAGTTGGAAAAGCATCCCCGTTTACCGTTTACACAAAATAAACATTTCCAAAACTGTAGCTGTGTATTACTGATTACGTATGACATGATTGGTGTACAAAAAAAGCTATGTGTTACGTAATTTAAAAAACGATGAAAGGCCACATAATATATATTTTATATAATATTGGCGAAAAGCATATCATTATAAAATTTTCTTTTAAACAGTTATAAAATTTAGGGATACATATACTAGCTCATTTGGATAAACACATTTTAAAGCTTCAAATATCATGTTCTACTCTGCCTACTTGTAGTGCAGTCAATTTAGAATAGTGATGTTTCATTCACATGCCTGAGTAAAATTGTAACACGATGGCTAATTTGGATTTTGGATCTGATCTCACAAGTTACATTGTGTAACACCTTATTTTACTAATTTATATAAATTTTTTATGTAAAACTAGTAAGTTTTCTATATCTCAGTCATATATATGTGTGTGTAGTTTCTCTTACTTAATCTAATATTTAATATCCACGCTGTATAAATACAATACGTATAAACACAATTTACAAGATACGTTTTGGATTTTTTTTAGTGACAAGACAAAGTTTTCTATTATACATAACATATATATGTATAATATTGTAAAACAATCATACTCTGCTCTGGTATGCAAAGTTAAAATTGAAGCATATTTTAACTAGCTCTTTTGTCTAAGACTAACAATCTTCACAGAATATAAAAATCCTATACCTCTGTAACCTGTAACATAATACAAAACTTATCTATTCATTATCTATTACAGGATTACAACCAAATAATATAAGATTTTAAATGGTAAAATAATAAACAATAGTAACAAAATACCGTTGAGCTGTACATTATATATATATATATTATACATAAAAATATTACCACAACCCCCACGAAACCAACATAAATATATATTATGATATCCGTCAACCTTCAGTTTTACTAAAAACAACTACTACTACTACTACTACAACAGCATTTTAACTATCGGATGTTATATTATCATAACTTTTAGTAAATTATTATAAAGTCATACCAATTACTCGAAAATAACACCAATTTGCCTGTTTAATACAAAACACAAAAAAACGCTCATAACTCCATTTACCTACATATATATATAAAAGCAACCATATTAATAACAGTACAATATTGAAAACAAAGGAAATTACAGAGTGATTTTAGCATAATAGAAAGTAGTAGAAGAGTAGAAATGCACTTCAAGTTTCATAAGATAGTATTTTTCATAAGAATGCGGAAGGATTAAGCGATGGATTTGGATTCTTCTGATTTCTGTAACGGAATGTTAGCCAGACACCGATAAACTAGAAAAGGAAAGCATATATTTGGTATTAAGTATGAATAAAGAAAAATATGAAATAAAATTGTAATATACAAATTACAAATAATATTATTATATGCCATAATATATTATAGACATATACCATTCTATGATTCTACTACTACTATTTCTTATTGTATACATAGTATGTATGTTATTATGAACTATGAAACAATACAATAATCAATAATAATAATATGATAGTAACATTTCCTACACAATAGCATGGTATAAGCATAATGGGTTTTCATACTGTACTGAAAAATGTATTATGTATGTATAACAAAAATCTTTGAAGATGATATATATGAATGAATTTCAGTTTGTCTCCATAAAAATCAGCTTTTGTTTGAAAATTTTCTAAAATATCCTGTTTCATTTCAAAAATTTAACTAGTTTTAATGTGATATGTAGAAACTATGATGATTAATATTCCTAGTTTAAAGTACACAAAGTTTATTTGCCGTCTCTCATTTTATAGCATAAAATATCAATTTCAACTTTTTAGACGACCACAAAAAATTCATACACCTATATGAAAGAAACCTTGAGGTGTGTTCTGTAGAGTATGAAAAACAATAGTGATAAAGTGGTAAATAGATCCTAAATGTATTACGACAATGTTTACCTTGCAAGCCGCTTACCAAACCACATACACGTATATAGTATTACATGTATATTTGAATTCAGACTCACACACATGTATCTACATGAATGTAATGTGTTATAACAATAATATGACGCCTATCTACGTAATTCTATACGGATATATTTCTTATTCATCATGAATCATAATAACTAACACTACCATGTTCTATATTTCTATGAAAAGTGTACTCATCAGATAGGTAAATCATGTAATACATTTTATACTATGGTTTTAATACAAAAAAAAAAAGAATTTAAATGAAGAAAATATTAAATTACATACCTCTGTAAAACTGAAAAATAGTGAAACCCCTCCTGTCACGGAGAATGCTTTTCCTAAAAAGTAAAAAAGAATGTTACATATAATAAAATGTTAGAAATTGAATACACTTACACGTGTATTTCTATATGAATTATTTATTATTATACATTTTTCATTTTTTACAGACTTTATATTTTACAGGAGAAAAATACCAAGTAAAAATATCACCATACAATATATTATTTCATATTTATGACACTGCAATATTTAAATATATTCTGCCTATATACTTATTTCAGTTTATGACTCTCACCTGTGGTTTTTTCTAATGCTGATTCGCAAGTTTCACAAGAACAGTTTAGGGGGGCTTTTTCTGAACAACAGTCCCCGTCATTAATACAAGTTCTATTTCTTGTACAAGCCTCCTAGAAATAAAACCATGTAAAAAATAAACAAGAATAATTATTATTACTATAGCAATATTTATTAAATCATTGATAACTGATAATGATAATATATATGGCTCATTACTCATTACACGGCACATGGAATATTTATTTATAATGAGACACATACACACACACTCTCTGTACGTTATACATTATGTTTTACATATACATGTGTATTTATTCAGATTATAAATAAAATATCATTAAAAAACATTAATCCACTTACAATTTTCCAACAACTTGGATGACCATCCGGAGATGTATCATTTATTGCCACATCTTTATATCCACAACAACCAAATGTATGTTGTGCATCCTGTTTCACGGAATTAGACACAGTCTCCCATCCTTTTCTGACAATTTGAGTTTGCTCTTCAGTTGAAACAGTAAGACATGCACAGGCAATGCTGAATTGAATTAAGAATACAAACAGAAGTGTGACCATCTAGATAATTTAAATGTAAAAAACAATTAGTTCATAACTTTATTGAATCATCATCATGATATGGCGAGAATAGCGTAATGTAACAATGAATGGGAAGAATGACATGATAAAAGTACATGCAGTAATTTTAGAAATTTGTTCAACTTGGATGTAAAAAAAAACAACAATAATAGTACAAAACTTACATAGAAAAAAAGTGTCACTTGAGCATGTTTAATTGTGCCGATTAGGCCCATGATCGAAATGATTGATAAAAATACCCCACATGCTACAACTCCGCCTATAATCGGTAAACTCTGTAATTGATTACTTGTTAGCCAGTGTCCACCTGTAATTCATTTATTTTTAAAAAAAAAAAAAACACATTAATTCACATGTCTTAAATAGTTTAAAATCATATATAATATCTGGTGATGTATATACATAATACTAAAAAGAGTAATCAAGTACAATTTAAAAAAAAAATTACCCAGTCCAATTAGTAAGACACCAACGATAAAGTAAAAAATATTTAAGACAATTAAAGAATTTCTACTACATTTAAATCCGCCCAACATTTTTGTACTGTTTTGTTTTCAAACTTTGACTTGGTCCTTCCAAAGTACACAATTATTATTTACAGAATAATTATTGGACGAAAAAAAAAATCACAAAAAAAGTTTTAATATTTTTATGTATGATGATGATTGATGATGGAAGGCCTAAAATTTCAAGAGACATGTATTTTATCACATAAAACAAAAGATAAGTATTATTCAACGTAATTATATCAGACACACACACTGCACTGTATATATATTATGGTTTTGCAAGAGCTCTATATAATCAACTAATCAACTTGTGTGTAAAGTGTAAAGTGACTTTACTGTTTTTACTGTGAGTCAAAAACCGTGTGGGAATGACGAATATAATCTCTCTCCACATTAAATTTTATTACATCTAAAGGCATAAGCAAGATACAGCTACTCTTGACTTTGCGAGGTTTTCAAATCAGTTGAAATTTTTTTTTTTTGCTCTACCAGTTTTTTATAGCACGTTGTTTTGGATTGCGTAATTTTTTTCAGTTCAAGAGAAATAATATATTTTATTAACTATTTACAATTATTATTATTAAAAGTACAGTTATTGTTAGATGGTTTTATAGTGTTACTTTATTTTGTCGGTGTCCTATACATATTAAGCGGTGTTTTTGTGTATTGTTGAATGAGAAAAAGTGATATAAAGAATTGTATCGCGGATCGTTAAAAAAAATGACGAAAAAGTATCGAAATAAACTAGAATTTAGATGACAAACATAAAAATACTTTATTAAAATTTTGTGTATTAATAATAAGTCGGACCAATGTTTATCTCTATATTCATTTAGCTATATAAGTATATATATATATAGCTTGATGTTTTATCATAACTATAATAATATATTATTATACTATACAGGCAAGTTTACATAAACGGTATATTAGTGTGTAGTTATAATATTATTATGCGTATCATTGTTTTAAATGTTACGTTTGAGTATTGAGTGCTTCCTGTCAATGTACAAAAGTCTCAAGTAAAGTACTGTAACAATTTTTCACTGATTTCTTTACACTGGATTGTTTTTAATATTTAAACTTATATATTTTTTAAATACCACACAGGTTTTTGTTTTAGAAATATAACTTTTTCTCAAAAATGTCTACAAGTGGGAGCAGTGCTTCTACTCCAGGAGATATTGATGAATTAGATAAACGTTTCAGAATCAAACCAGTTCAACAAATGTTAGCAAGCTGTACCGGTAAGAAAATATAATATTACTATCATGGTTTATATGATTTCTTTATTCTTTCAAAAACACCCCTGTAAAATAATATAAGATCAAATCAAACTATATAATATTATGTTTAATGTTGTATCATTCTTTTAGGTGCTCTACTTACAGCTACAATGGGTAAGCAAGCTACTTATTACTTATATATTGACTACAATAATAATAATACATTACTTTAAGACTAACTTTTATGTTTTATGTATATTTTCTAAGCTACTAGATGTTTTATATAATCTAAATAAATATCATGTATAATATTCCAACATATTATGTGTGTAAAATGACCTTTTATTTTTGATTTTTCTAATTATTTTATTCGTGTATAGTTACACCATTAGATGTTGTAAAAATTAGGCTACAAAGTCAACAGAAAGCTATGCTATCAAATAGGTGCTTCCTCTATTGTAATGGATTAATGGATCATATATGTGAATGTGTTAATGGGAAAGTAAATGTATGGGTGAAACGGCCTAGTAAGTACATATAATAAATAATACTATAAAATTTTGTACATGTGTGAGGATGATTATAATAATAATTTTGATGTATTTATTTATTGTGTTTTTGGTATTAACAGTTAGTATTTCTGCAAGTGGTCCTCAATTTTCTTCTACTCTCGTAAGTATATTGTCTTATTAGATTATTTCAACTCCATATTATATTGGATTAAACATTTAAAAACAACAGTTTGTTATATATTATATAGACATAATATAGCATAAAAAATATACATCTGTAAATAATAATTGTTTTTTTCTTCTTCTCAAGGATGCATTTGCAAAAATCATTCGACAGGAAGGAGCTTTATCATTATGGAGTGGTCTTCCACCCACATTGGTCATGGCAGTTCCTGCTACCATGGTGTATTTTGTAACATTCGAACAGTTAAGAGTATCCCTGGGAGATAAATTTAATTCTCATGATGAATTCGGTATAGTTCAACAACCAATGTGGATACCCTTAGTTGCCGGATCAGTTGCAAGACTTTGGGCGGTTACTGTAGTAAATCCACTTGAACTTATACGTACAAAAATGCAATCTAAACGTCTAAGATACACAGGTATTATTATTTTTTTAAAAATAGTATAAAATGTTTGAACAACTGTGGATTGTATTTTATGATAATACAGGGTTTAAGAGCCTTTTATATTATAATAATTTTTAACTGTATATTGTACATATTTTATTATAATACTGAAATGAAAATCATAGAATACATTTGTTTATTTCTTTATTTTTTGTTTGTTTGTTTTTTTACTCATCTCACAGAACTTTTGGTTGCTTGTAAAAGCCTTTACCATTCAAAAGGTATCCGAGGTTTCTGGCTTGGGTGGTCTCCTTCTGTTATGAGGGATGTACCTTTTTCAGCCATTTATTGGACAACTTATGAAGTTTTAAAGAGAACTTTTAAACAAACAAATCAACCACATCCTGCCTTTAGTTTTTTTGCTGGTGCGGCCTCCGGGTCTGTAAGTTGTGTAGTATTTAATATTGAATATCAACTTCAAAAAATTACATAATATATTTAATATTTAATAAATCAGCTTTAACACTTAATTAATGTTTTTTTTGTATTTATATATATACAGTTTGCAGGCATTTTAACACTTCCTTTTGACGTCGTGAAAACTCATAGGCAGATAGAATTAGGAGAAGCACAGTTTACTGATAAAAGTGAGTGTTATTTCTGCTTAATTTGATTGTGTTTAATACTTCAATATAATATGCCACTTTTCTTGAGCACAAGTTATATTGAATTTCTTATTAGATATAGATTGAATGCAGTACTTATACATACATATATATAAATAAGGATTAAAATGTTTATTGTTGACATTTCTTTGAATTTGGAATGAGATGTATTGAAAACTGTCAAAATGATTATTGGCATTATAATAATAAAATTAATAATTATTTTTTTGTTTATGTTTACGTGTTGTAGAACAAAGGTTATCAACTACTGGTCAAATTTTAAAGAAAATTTATAATCAGCAAGGATTTAGAGGATTATTTACTGGTTTTGTACCTCGTATGGTTAAAGTTGCTCCTGCTTGTGCCATTATGTTATCAACTTATGAATACGGTAAATCATTTTTTCTACGTTACAATAAACAACAGTACGAGAAGGAAAATATTACAACATTTCAAGGGTGACCTGTTCCTAATTAATTTACAAACTGCAATCGTAAGTAACTTGGTACTTAATATTTAATATATAGACATGTATGCATGATATTCGAAAAATTAATTCTTTCTTTTAATATAACTTATGAAACAGTGTACACATGGATTACAGTAAAATGTATCTATATGTATAATATATATTGTATTGTTTCATTTTTTTGTTATGTTTGATGGACAGATATGTGATATAGCATGATATAATAATATAATATATATAATGCAGAATTTAAACTTTATTTTATCACTCTCTTTCAATATCTAAAAGCGTCTGCACATAAGATAATGAGTTGTGCAAAATCCAGATTCAAATTCTTGTATGATTGGGAAAGTACTTTAGAGATTCACTCTAAATGACTGATATTTTACAGATTAATTATGTAGACTTTTTTTTAAACACACGAAATGAAAGAAAACTGTCAAAATTTGTAAAAACTTTCTTCTTTATACTTTCCGAATAAGATGTAATACATGACGTAGATCCGTAGTTTTTTGTTTTGTTTTATTTTATTTTAAAACGCTTACATTTCCAATTATATTACACATTTTTTATGTGCAATGCGTCCATATAATATGACACACTCTGAGAATGAATTTCAGTTAATCTTAAACATACACATAATATATTATAGTAATAATATTGTATATTGAATGATCGGGATGATAAGTAAGTTCAATAAATGACAATAATGCAACTAGCTTACTTTCCACTCCAAACATTGTCTATCTCAATAATGAGTTTATTTATTAAATAGAATCAGACTTTGCAACAATAAAGATTCTTTCTTTGTTTTTTTTTTTTTAGTTTTGCTTATAAACATGACCATGTATATGTAAGTATTTCCTCACTTACGAAAAACAATGACGGTAAAAGAGTTTTGAAATTACATTGATTAGTATTAATATTATAAAAAAAAACTTAGAAAAAAGTCAACTATATTATATTATATATATACAGAAGAAAAAGGTATTTAACCTTTTGTCTATTTTCATTATGAAAATGTGTTCGTATTATCAGTTGTCAGTAGTATAGCTTTTCAGTTGTTTCGTTTCTCATGAGTATTGCCATATATTCTTCTTTTATTATGTGGCAAAATGTCTCATGTTTTTGATTGATTTTACAAAGTTTACAATGTTTGCATTTTAATCAAGTTTAAAAATTAGACGTAGTGTCGTTTTTTTTTTTTTTCATTCCGTATACAGCCATAATGTATATAATATATCAGATAATTATTGAATAATCTTATTTCGAATTTTTTTTATATATTATAATACGAAGCAACTTTGATCTTTATAGTATAAATGAATTTTCAATTTTCATACCATGCTATGTAATATGTAATATCTGTGCTTCATAGAAATTGACTTAAATACACTATTACGATTCCCGTTTCTACGAGTTTTATGTTAATATAATTTGACTATGTTGTTTTGTGTACAATGCATAGAATTTACAAGGTCTAATTTGGAGATTGGGAAACTAATTTTCATATATTAAGTAATATTGTAGTAATATAATAATTTCAAAATTTTATTATAATATTAACTAACAATTCATCTATTATTCATTTTGACGTATAACATACTAATAATAATAATTACTATTATTTCATTTTTATTATACTCTATAGTGAGTCATGCAGCAGAAATTCGTTCATAAAAATCATACATATTTTATGGAACAATAATTAATAATTAATGGTATATTGTGTATTATAATTTATAATATTATATTAGATATTAAATAATCGGATTAGGGGAGCAGAAGGCACAGGTCACTATAGACTAATATAACAAGCATTTCGACGGTGCATATATATATAGTATATTATATACATCGTCGATGTTTATCTTTTACGAACATGTGTATTTACGTATCAGGCCGTTTAATGGCCATAAGCGTTGGCAAACTTTTTTTCTTCTTCTTTTTAGCCATAATAAGATGAGATACATAATACATAATTCATAAGAAGAATGTTCTTACTTAAAAATACATCATGTATACATATTTTGACATGACTATAAATACATAATAATATATATCTATCGTTTTTTTTTCATGGTTTCTTTTGCGACTTGCGTATTTTTGTAATAATTTACATACTGCAGTATTCATATTCAAGTATGTAGAATAACAATATACTATAATATATATTTTAAACACTATTATTCATTAAAATTTACAAACTAATCTAGCCTTTTCTTGACCATAACCAAGTACATATATTATTTACGATTTACGATCAAGTCTTGAAAAATTAGATTACGTGAAAATATGTATTAACACTACCAGAATATTGTATTAATCTTGAGATAGAACATTATTCATATTTAGGTATAGGGTATAGAAAACAAATAAACAAAAAAATAATAATCATAAAATACTAACTATATATACATATATATATATAATATATATACATTATTGTAAAAGATTACATAACATAGGGGGGATAAAACACAAAACGTCTGCTATATATACACATTAATTAAATACATATGTAAAATAAAATAAATAAATAGTACAATATATACAGTCCTATATAAACTAATCTACTGAAAATTTATTAAATAAAGAGTTTTATGGGGTTTTCTAAAAGAATGAAAACATCTTTTCAAAATAAATTATCTGCTTTTTTATATAAAAAAAAAATCTAACTTTTAACATAAAAGACTAAAATTTAATAAGATTATTTTATGTTATTTTGTATATATATATGATAAAAAATACTAGTAAACTAAAAGTCTAAATGAATATATTTTAGCTTATATGTTTTTTTTTGTACGACTACATGTGGTTGTACATTTCCAATGCTAAATATACATATTGGATTATAAATCTTGATCCTATAAAACCTAGTTTTTTCTAGCTCATGTTAGTTTTTTAAGCTAATTTTCGTCTCTCCCGTATTACAAAAAAGCACATATATTATAGTGCATACAATGAATAATCGTTTTGTTCCTATTACATAATAATATATAATATACATCAATAACTTAACCAAGTTAAAACTTTAAAAATCTTTGAAAGGTAAAAAAGGTTTTATATTTTATATAGAGGTTGTACATAATCATATCATTATGTAGCAGTTAAATTTAAAAAGGTGATATCTAAAAGGCATTGATTTCAAATCTGAGCGATCAAAAACTTTTGTATTTTGATTAATATTATATATTTAAAGATGTGTATATTTCATACAATCATATATATTATATATATAGGTACTATACATATATATTCATCAAAGCTTTTTTAAGATAATAAATATTTATATATATATGTGTTAGTTTTATAGGCAAGTAAAATTAGTCTTCCTTCGATTCTCTATTGAGAATAATATTTAATAATAAGAATACATAAATAGTTTTGAAATATTTGCCCTAAATTTATAGAATTTAAAAAGGAAGTTACTTATAATATCATAATATTATTATATTACTATATAACGTTTCCTGCATCGTTTATCGCATATTAAAGCATTAAATCTTATCGTTTTTTTTTCAATATTTTAAACAAAAAGGGAATACATATAAGTATATATTATATGTACATAACAATTGACCATGCAAAAGAGCATAATATTTTTTATAATTCTAGAATAATATAATACAGGTTCTACATTCTACATATTATATAATAGTGTGTAAATAGTACAATTATTGATTTTCAGCATTTGTACATTATTCCTAAGAGAGATAAAGATTTAACATGAATATTATTATGCAGAATAAATCTTACATATATATATATGTATTATAATGTATAATAAATGTATTATAATAGAGTAATATTAATAAATCTTATATGAGACATTATATATATATACAGCCTACTAAAATATTAGATATAAAGTTAGTACTGTAAAATATTAAAAGTTAAAAACGTTTTTGCTCAAAAAAAGCAGCCATATCCTTAATTTTCTTCCCTCCTTCATTTGAGCGTAATTTCGTTGTTTTAGATATTTCTGTTGAACTTGACGTGACTTCTCGCCGTAAGCCAGGACAAGATTTTGTAAAAGATTCTGAAGGAAGACTAATGGCTTCTTTCAAAATTGGTTTAAGAGTAAAAGGATGAGTTTCATCTTTGGTTTCGTGAAAATTAAAATCTGTTGTGGTCAATGATACTGACTCGGAAGTATTTGTTGTTGTCGTAGAAAAGGCTCTCTTACGAACACTCCATAATGCAACTTTTTCTTTAACATTAATTTCTTGTTCTTCCTCATCATCATCTGGTTGTGATACTGAGTCTGAAGAGGATAGTTTTGATACTGTTTGACTGTTATTTTGATTATTCTTTGGTACTTGGGAAGTCGACGATAATAATAAAACTGATGACTTGTCTGTTTTGATTGTTTTGGTTTGATTAAAGTATGTGGGTGGTACATCATCAGAAAATCTAAAAAATGAAATGTAAAAACAAATTGAAATCATATTGATTATTCATATACCTATTATATCTTTTATTTTATTTAGACTTTGGTTTAAAAAAACAAAAAAAAAAAAGAAAGAAAGAAACTTTGCTTACGCTCGTTTTCTAAGTGGACTCTCTGCATATCTAGTAGCAAGGTTTGTACTACTAGAACTGGTTGTGTTGGGAGGACTAATTTCTGTTGTGGTATTTGGCATTGTTTTGATAACTGTAAAGACACTCTCTGTAGAAGACATACTATCTGGGGATTTCAATGAGGACATGGATCTTTCAGATGAAGGTGATTTTTCTCCTGGTTTATAAGATAATTCTGAATTAATTTTTTGGCGTAGAAAAGTTCTTCTTTCATTTTTATACTTTTCAATTCTTTGTCGTGTTGATGGATCATTCATATCGACATTTCGCAATGCTTGTTGTACTTTTTCGGCAACTATATATAGGAAGAAAAAAAATGATATCAAATTACTGCAAAATACGTATAATATTATAATATTCACATATTATAGTACATTTGAATTTTTTGAACTTTTACACTTTGTTAATGAAAATGAATTATTAAATTAAAATAATTCTTATAATTATGTATTTTATATTTTGAAAATACCTATTGGAACACCATTATCAGAAGAATGAGGACAACTTCCAACTAATATATCTTCGGAACCTTCATTCTCTTTGCACGACTCTGTTCTTAATTCTGGAAAAGTATCCGAGCGCACCATCGTCACATTCCTTTGAATACCTAAATCTTCTTCAGCGGAGGACATAGATTGAGAAAGTATATCTCCCATAGAAAATCGATGATGTTGAAATCTTCCATGTGTATTTCCTCCTCCTTGTCGACCAAGTGTATTATTATTAGTATTATTAGAAGAAGGTACATTTCCTTTTTTCAGAGTACTAGAATTATTACTTTTATCAGAATCTGGACGAGGAAGTTGACTATTTATACAACTTCCTTGATTTTGTGATGATGATGATGATGAACTTGTTGTTGTTGTTGTTGTAATTTCTTCCTTATTACTCTCAAATTTAGATAATAATTCTTTGACACTTTGTTTTCTATTTGCTAATTTTTTGGCATCTGCTAATTTCCATGCATCATTTTTAATTTTTGCTTGAGAATTAGTTAAATTTGTAAATACAAGTGATGGTTCAGACAATCGTTTACATAGTACAAGTCTACCAGATGGAAAACTTTCTCCTCCTTTTAAATTACTACTACTATTATTATTGTGCTTGAACATTTTTCGTTCATCAGTATTATTATTACATTTGGGTTTTTCATCCAGAGCACTATCACTTTTAATACTGATGTCTTTAATATCTTCTATATCATCATCGTCATCATTCAAATTAAATCCTCCATCATACATATTAGATGGTAATGATAGTCCAGCATCTGATGACTTCCGAATTAATGGTGCACTGTTACATCTTTGTTTTTCTTCAGGTTTTTCAATTGGAGAGGAAGCAGAAGAAGAGGATCTAGTAGTAGTAGTACTATGTTTATCATCATTATAATATGCCTCTGTTTTTTTCATTTGATTATTTCTTTGTTTTTCACTTTGATTTTCATTTCCTTGAACTAAATTATTTGATGATGAATTTTCATCAATTTCCAATGTATTTTCAGTAACAGAAATATTTGTGGTAGTAATACTATTATTATTATTATTAGATTTAATGGTAATATTTGTTGTTGCTGATTCTACACCATATAGTGGATTGTCAACAATAACAGGGCTATCAATATGACGAATTTCATCATCATTAGTTTCATCATCCTCAAAGTGTGTCAAGTCTATTGGACTTGTAACATTAGATTCTTGTAATGTTTCTTGTTCATCAACACTATCAGAATGTATTTTAAGAAATCCTGGAGTTTCTAAATAAGTTATAACATCTTCTGTATTTGAATGAGATTCACTAGAATCTTCTGAATTTGAATTTCCTGGTTTTAAATGTTGATTTGCTACTGATCCAGTTGTTCCTGAATATTTATATGTAGATTCTGGTTTTTTCTCTAAAATCTCAGCATAATCATGATGATGATTCTTTCTAATTTCATTTTGATCATTTCTTGAATATTGGACACTTTCATATGTTGCTTCTAATTCATTATCACTATGATCATCATTATCATTTTTCTTTATATTATTACTATTTGATACTCGAATTGTTTCATAACTATTTTTTCCTCCATTTTGTTGTGAATTTACATCATCATCAATATCTTCATAAATGTTTGAACCTCCATAATTAGCTTTGTCACCTTCACTATCACTCACATTCTCATAATGTTGACTATTACTATAGACATCATCTTTGAAACTTTTATCATGACCATCATTCATGTTTTTTGTTGTTGTTTGACTTTCAACAATTTGTCCTTGTTCATTCCGACTTGTATTAGTAGTATTATTCATATCAAAAGTATTCAATTCATTTTCATATACACGTTCATTTTGATATATATGTTTCACTGTATTATTTTCCATCATCTTTGGATTACTAATGGTGACTGTAGTTATTTTAGCTTCAGTATTCTCTTTTGACATTGGTATAACATTCTCATATTGTGGAATATTAGTATTTTTATGTTTTTGTTGTTGTTGTGAAGACTTTTCTGTTATTAATGATGCTGCCAAAACTTCTGTAGAAGATGTTGATGAAGTGACTCCAAGATGAGGATTTGATAATTCTGTTAAAGTTGTTGAACCTTCTTGAGTAATGGATAATACTTCAGAGTTTGGAATACCAGCTTCATACAAAGGACAAATGTATAAATTACAGTTCTGCATAGGATTACAGCGATTATTATTAGCTAATTGTTCACAAGAAGATGAAGCAGTAGTTGCTGGAGAACTAATCTCATTGATTAATGGAGAATAAATTATATTTGTCATTGCTGTAAAATTGTCACCTGGTGGTGTACTCTCTGCTGAACTATCATCAACACTTGAATTTTTATCTAATTCATATTTTGATGATGATGAAATACTACAAGTATTTTTTTCTAAAGTTTTAAATGTAAAATTATCCAAAGATTCTGGTTCTTCTTGTAATGGAAATACAGAGTCTTTTAACTTGATTACATTATGAGTAGGATGATGATGGTGTTGACTATTTGTTAAACTACTGTTATCATCATGACTTGTATAAACAGAAGTAGTTGAATCTTCTCCTTCAACAACAACAGAGTCTCTCCATTTACTTGGTCTTAAACGAGGTCTTAATAAAGGAGATTTTGTATTCTCATCAAGTTCATTCACAAAAAAGTAATCATCACTAGATGAAGAAATTGCACTGGTTACACTGTCACTCATAGGGGCTTCACGAATAGAAGCTGCAGAAGTTGGGGGTGTAAAAGGTGATTTTCCAGACTTTGAATTAATTGATTCAGTATCACCAACAAAACCACGTTCTTTCCTTGGACTTGTATTACTACTTTCAAGGCCACTACTACTAATATTATCTAATGACAATTTTGATGATTCTTGTGACATGGTTTCTTCCTCTAATGTCTCATCAATATAAACATTATTTCCATTACGGAATTCACCAAATTCAAAATAAGAATCATGTGAAATTGATCTATTATGTGTTTTTGGATTTTGTAAGGAACGAGGATCAGAAGACATATTATCATTATTAGTTTCTTCTTCTTCATCCTGTTGTTGTTGTTGCTGCTGCTGATGATCTGAAGGTGGTTCATGAAATACAACATGTACATCTGTGATTGGAGTTGCAGGACTTGATTTTGATAAACACATATCATTTGGATTTTCATCTTCATCTTCTTCAAGCATTGATTCTCCATGAAATTTACTATTGCCAAGAGACGGTGGGCCTCCACTACTACTATTCATACCAATATAAAGTGGAGAAGAGACTAGATTTTCAACACTCTTAACAGGGCGAAGACGACCAGCCAAACTTGATTGACTTTGTGGCATCATACCACTTGGCGTATTTTTCATCTAAAAATTAATTATTACAAAGCAAAAAAAAAAATGGGGATGATTTATTTTTTTTATTTTTTTATTTTAGAAAATATCAATTTTGTTTTTCATTTTATCATAAGATACAAAAATATCTACATTATATTATGAGTAAGTATACAATATATATAGATAACAAAAAAAGAGAGAGTAGAATACAATACAATATCTGTAAATTAAAATTATTACCACAACAGTAATTTCAGGAACTTTGGAAGCAGTCCTTTTTGTAGAAAAACTCCTTCTACTGGAGAAAAAATTTCTCCATCCCATTGGGGAACGTTTATTTTTTAAACCGGAACGGCGACCTGGTAAATCAATCACTGTATGATATTTTGGTGGGAGTGAAGAAGGGCCACCTCCAACTTCAATATACTTTCTATCATCTTTGGCTTTATCTTGTGCTTCTTCTAAAGATACTAATTTAATAGGTGAAGAAATTGCAAGTGATCTTGGTCTTCCCTCTGAACATGAAGAAGATTGACCTGTAGTGTAGAGAGATTTTTACAAATATATAATATATATATATATATTTATATCAGACAATAATATTATACTATAAAACTTTTTTCAACCTTTATCAGTAAATTGCTATATTAATACAATGAAAAAATCAAATTAAAGCAAAAGTAAAAAACTTACCTATCAGTGTAGTTGTAGCTGGTAATGGCAGTTGATCATTGAAAATGAGATCTGCATGACGAACAAGATACTCAGTTACTACAGCTTGCACCCCAATACCTTCAAGATTCATGGAGGTATACAAATTAGGTGCCCAAACAATTGCCATATTTTTTGGTGTCATCCCAGTTAAATTACTTTTAGTAGCTACATCTGACAAGTGCCTCATCAGATATTCTAATGTTCTATAATTTGGAGGTGGCAATTCTTTTACGACTAATCGCATATTCATTAATCTGGATTCATCACAAGATTGTGCAGCAGCCACAAATTTTTCATACAGTTGATACGTACAAAGAGGATTTGGAAGCTCTCGAAAATACATTTTTAATAATGATGAAACAGCATGTATATCTTGTTTTAAACATCCCCCAAATTCTTTCTCTAATACTTCTTTATCATTTATTCTTTCTTCATCAAAAGCATTTCGTAATTTCTGGATATTGGAAGTGATACCAGAAAGCCTGTAAATTCCATCAACTATGCCATGTTCTTCAATGAATTCTGCACAACATTTGAGAACAGCAGGTACTAAAGAATTTTTAAAACAATCAAAGGCATTAAAGAATAATTTAATTAAACAATAATTATAATTAATCTTAAATTATGAATCAATGTATGTATTACAAACACTTTATATGTACAATGTACATGTAACATTTATGTATTGCTTTTTTACTTCTTTTTTGATGAAAAATGTAGATATAATGATAATAATAAAGAAATAAAACTCACTTTCATGCCCAGTGTTTAAAAGGTGTTCAGCTAGATCACAACTAAATACTCTCTCCTTGAGTATACCTGCTTGTTTAAGCCTACGCCTTGAAGGTCGAGATAGGATAAAACTCCTGTTATAAAAATTTACACAAAGAATTTTAGTACCATGAAAATTGATAACAATTTATGTTTTCATAAATATTTATACAACATGACCACCTTTAAGTTTATAACATGCTTACGTTACGTTTGAGTAACTAATGTTTTTTTTTATACATAATAATAATGTATAATCACGTGCATGTGCAAAAAAAATATAGACAAATCAACACTGATGAAATATAAAAAAATATCATTTCTTATTTCATACCTGAAAAACGCAATAAGTTTCCCATGTTTTCGGAGTACTGGCTTGTCAGGACTTTCTGAATTAGATGAAACAGAAAGGCGTTGCTGTAGCCTGCGATGCGATGGTACAGCAACTGGTAAACTTTCTGGGAATTTTTCACCAATTATTTCTACATAATCTCGAGGAAAGAATCTACATTGCCAACAAAAAGTAAGACATTATTAGTAAATAATCATTATACTATAGCATTGTATTAATTTTAAATGATTAGTTTACTTTCAAAATTATAGTACTAATAATAACAATTATTATTGACAGTTCATTACCCAACATGAAAACCTCTCTTTCCACGCCACCATACACCTTCGTTTGGTTCCGGCATATCAATTACCGAAATTAATTCACCAGCCTATAAAATATAAATAAGTAACATACAAAATTCAAATAAATTGATACATTAGAATAATTTATTTCTATATAATATTCAAGTTTTTGTCAAATTCAAATGTTGAGAATTTGAACATTATTATTATGAAAAAAGAATTTGATAGTGAATCATCTTACCTCAAATGAAAGTTCATCTGCAGCTTGAGCAACGTACGACCTTATAATGCCCAGAAAGAATTTATAGATTAATAAAGACTATCATGCATATTGCATATAATATAACACATTAATTACCAATAAAATCTTTGTCAATAATTTGTTTTATTACCTTTTAGCACAAGCTGCAGCTACGGAAGGTACATTGATACTGTCATCTGATTGTAAATGTCTTCCTTTATTGTCAATCTATTGGATGTATAACATAAATACAAAAAATCGTTACTTTTACACTTTATATTAATTTGTAAACATATCTACGTAATATTTCAATTTTTACCTGTCTTAAGCTTGACATGATAGAAGATATTATTTTATATGTATAGAATCTTTACTATAGATACATGTTATTAACAATACTGGTAATAATTAAAGAGAATCTAAACATTTTTTTTATCCCCTATAAGGCCTCTTTTATCAGTTTGCACAATGCACAAGTTATTTTTCACCTTTTCATATCAGAATATCCAAAATTGCAACATACACGAGATGTTTAAAGTACTACCGTACAATATTGTATATATTTTAAGAGAGAAAAATACTACAGATAATTAAAACAAACGCTCTATCAAGAACTATGAAATATTTATATGCTCAAAACTTGGATAAACTTTAAAGATATCTATTATTTCTGTGTGCACTTTGCAGAAGTAGTAAAAGTACAATGTAAAATGTAAACAGTGTACTTTTTTATCAAAAAAAGAAGAATGTAAATTGAAAAAAATGTAGGAATGCTATATATTTTCTGCAAGGTATTTATGTTCATATAAATTTACATGGTACATATAAATATTTCAACATAATGTAAACAATTCATCGATGTCTTACCTCAAACCAATTTAAAACTGTCCCACATGTTGTTTGAATTTGTAAGTCATTTAAACGGTCGAAATACTCCTCAACCAATTCTCCAACATATTCCTAGAAAAAGAAATGATAACAAATTTTATTCCACAAAAGTTAACATCAACACAGTTTAAAACTAACACAAGCTTCATTGAACATCTTTATAGTACTAACACCACCATAGTTTGTGTTTTTTTATCGGGTGTTCATAATTTTCACTCGGAATTTTTCACTCTCCATTATTCATTATTGATCAATTAAATTTTAAATGAAATTATTGTAATAAAATATTTTTAAAAACAACTCGCCTTCACTTAAATTCCTTTTGTAAATTTTGAACAAAAGACTAAAACACTCTGTACCACAATTACTAATATGCATTTTCATTGACGAATTTGTGTTTATTTCCCCATGCATTGACACTCTCACTTTTTCAATCACTGCACAAAAAGTTTTTAAGGATTCATATTCACAAAATATACCTGTATGCTGAATGCATGAGATGTTTATATATTTAGATAAGAAAGAAAGTAGAGGAGTATAGCTTAAGATGAAGAATATTATGACGATAGTAATCACTGATTATGAATTATGATTGTGATACAAAGATTCTGAATATTCTCAACTTGACGCTTTCGTCGTCGTCATCGTCTTTTCCTTGACTAAATAATCTTTGAAATGAAAGCACTAACAACTCCATTCAGGATATTTTCAATATTATAGTATACTGAATATTATAATATAGTACGTAGACGTAGAATTTTATATGTCATATGTAAGAATATGCACATATAATATGCAGTCAAATATCACATGCATATAATAATTTTGATCATTACATATTACATACATGTATATATAACAGTTCATACAAGCTCAACACTTCAGCACGACATTAACAAATAACATTAACACAAAGTACACACGAAGATGCAATTATGTACATGTATGTATATATAATGACATGGATTGTATCTTTGTCAAATTTTCAACCCTTTATTGACTAGACGAAGTGTATAGTCACATTCACACACAAAAGTTTCATTGCACAAAATTGAAGCAAATGTTAATATATCCCTAAATATATATAGAATATTATGTACATTATACAACAAAATGCAATGGTTCTCGGTAATAGTGAACAACATTTGTCATTTTGTTTCTATGTATATGTACATAATAATAATGTACATGTGTTACATAGGGAATAGAAATGTCTAGTGCTCCTGTATTATACAGTAAAGGGACGTTTAAGTTAAAACCTCTTTGATTTGAGTAAACTTTAGAATACGAATAAACACGAAACAACGAAAAGGTGGTATATAGTATATAGTCAACACGTTACATGTATTTATGTGTGTGTGTGTGCTTTGTAGAAACGTCTGATCAAGACCAAGTTAGTGAATAAACTATTCGTGAGTGAATAAGAAAAGAACAAACAATAAAAAAAAGAGTAGAGAAAGAAACACGGTCAAAATACGGAAGTAGAGAAAGGTATACAAAACATTGCTTGGATGTGATTTGTACACAAAATACATCTACAGGTATATACATATTACATATATTATATTGTTTGCAACTACAAAGCTACAACACATACATGCATGTATTCTGTACTCTGTATATCTATGTACATGTATGTTCACAACACATGGCCGTATTACAATGCATAAACATATATAAAATATTGTACATTGCACATATACGCACATAAGCATGAATGCAAGTTGGTCATGTCGATACTATACTGTTGAATACTCTCTTTTTCCCTATGTGGCTCAGAGCTCAGAGCACTACAATCTACAATACAGAAACGAATATAACAATAAAAACTAAACAGTAAATAATAATGATGATACTCCTTAGCCTCTCTCTCTCTCTCTTTCAGTTGGCAGTTTGCATGCAGATATATATATGTGCACGCATATTTATGCCTCTAACAATTCAGACTCCATATTTGTCAAATGTATACCAAAATAATGGTTCTACCAATGTATTCACACACCAATAAAGTCTTCATGCAAATTTGCTATGAAAGGAACATACATGTATTTTATCTGTAGAGCATCTACAACAATGCATATTATGTAGATAACGATGTATAAAATGATATAACATGGCTATACCTATGTGTCTATGGTTGTTTGTATAAACTATAAACACATGAACACATGTACATCTATGCACATGTAAAATGAAATATGATTAAAGAAAAGACAAAGATTGTATAAAAGTTCACCTACATCATCATAATCGTTTTGCTCCTCAAAATCCACCCTTTCAAGAGTAAGTTTGGAGAAACTTCTGTCCCAACAGCAAACATGTAGTTGTTTATCCAACGTGTAAATATTGGTGAGAGTTCTTCTTATAATCCATGATTGACCACCCATCACTTGTACCTGTAAATTAATATTTAAAAAAAAAAGAGACACCATTGTTATTTATTGTTACATTTTTTCTCATTTTTTTCACTTAAAAATATGCGTCATATCTATCAATCAAAATAAACTAATACTGAATATATCAACAGACTGCAGATCTATTATCTATTGTTATGTACACAGTATCGTTTTAAACTTTAGATAAATACTGCATACAAAAACATAGTTGTATCTAGGTACATAAATACTTTACAGTACTATAAGGCACTGTTTTGAAGCACTGCAAATGACAATTGCTCAACTATACATTACACATACATACACACACGTTTAGGTTCAAAAGAATCTGTCTTGATTTTATTGTTACAAATCCTCATTGTTTGTAATATAAATAAGTGAACAATCAGAAAAGCACATGATATAGTGTAAATGCGGTTCACGACCAAATCTTTATCTATTGCAAAGTTTCTGTCATTATCAAACCTTATTTACAGAGTTACAAACTGACGATTCGCTAAACTAAACATTTTTTTTTCTGTTACAAAATTCTATAGTTTGTCTATTCATGGTATATTATGTGAGTATTGTCTGCTTTTGGTTTTAAAGGTTTCAGTAGTCTAAATGTATGCATACCTTCACTACACAGTATGTTGTATGCATCTACATGGAGTACTAGTATAGAAAAGTCTTGTTTTGTACATAAATAAAATAAAAACAAATACATTGAAACGGAAAAAAGGATAAAAACACATGTGCAAGGAATTGAAAAACTTTCAACAATTTTAATTACTCCTTTGCATTGTAGATTGTAGCTGCCTACTCGATAAGAAGATAAAGCGTTTGTTTTACATTATGTATACCAAATTACAAAATTTTGCTTGGTAAAGAAACAATCTAGAACACGGAATATACTAACATAAAACGATTAAACCTTGAAAAGGCTTCTTTCTTTTCTTTCCTTTCTCATATGCCATATTAATTATGTAGTTAGTAAAGTAACCTAAAGTAAAATATTCTAGCTCAGGTAATACAGAGATTACGTAACGAAATTAAATAAAACAGATCAACACCGATAGTTTAAAGACATCAACGCTTGTCTAGATTCCTCTGTCGAGTATTATTATTACTTAAAACTCCCACCTTTGAGTAAGTACAGTTAAGATGCATGATGATGAGCAATTGTGCTCTTTATCAGGTACTAAACGAAATAAATTTTACAATCAACACACACATCGATTCTATCGGACAAAGATAAAAAACCTAGAGAAGAAGAAACGAAGCGGATTCAGTTTCATTTTCAGTCATGGTTTGTATTCCTTACTATGTAACAAATGAATCTTGCAATCGGTCAATGTCTGCATTCTACCTATATACATTTAAACATGATTCATGACCCCAG
>JABASP010000902.1:0-38138 GCA_019776565.1 Sminthurinus signatus | reverse complement strand
TCAAATTTGAGATCAACAAGTGGAGAGTTGACGTCAATTCTAAGGAGTTGATGGGAAATTGATGGGAAAGTTGATGCTCAACTTGTTGAGTTGATGCTCAACACCATCAATCTTGTTTGCAGGGATTATACATTTTATATTGAGTAAAAAACTTAATGATCACCAAAGGTTCTTCTTCTTTTTTTGCCGGTGACCATATATTTATTAATGTCACCATACACTTGCAAAAAAACAACAACACAAAACAGTTAAGTAATGAAAAGTAAACTACAAAATACAAGTACACGTTCATTTACACATTAGACACATACATAAAAATATACAACATACGACATTTTTTTGTACAATAATAATAATAATAATTGATCATAAAATCATCATGACCTTTCTACTTTTCAAAGATAAAAAGTCTTAATTGTTATCAAGATTTTCATTTTCGTTGTCTTCATCCTCTTCTCCATTTCCTGGGAATCTGATTCGAGTTCCATGTGGACCAGGTCGATGATGATGAAGATGATGTGGGGGAGGTGGAGGTGGTGGTCGTTGTTGTTGTGGAGGGGGAGGAGGATGATTGGTTTCAGAGGATGAAGGTGCTGGGTTGATGAATTTTTCTACCACATCGGTAACAGTTGGATACGGTTGAGCTGGGAAAAATTGCCAAACAGGTGGAAACTCGTACCGGTATTCAAAGTCAATGCATTCACCCCTATGTATGTGCATGCATACAAAAAGAGAACCAAAAGAAATTATGAACATTTAAAGTGGTTAAGAATTATTTATGAAGCAACATAAAACATCAAGTCGCTGTCCTTTTTTTTCAAAAAGTTGAAGTTTCTACAATAGCCAAGTATTATAGCTTATTTATGGAAGAAACGAAACATATATCACACGTGCACATTAGTCTTACACACAAATATTTTGTCTCTGACCTACAAAATATTTTAGTATAAAAAATTTACGAAAATATATAATTGTTTAAGTAATCTGTACACACTTTTGACAATTTTATTTCTTAATTTTTTCTCATAATACTTTCAAATATTCTAATCCAACTTATTTGCACGCATTTTCACCGTGTCATATGCATAATATGTAACCGTGGAATTAAACTTGGTTACTTAATTGTTCTTTAGCATTATTATAATATTTTTTTATTGCGTACTATTTCTAAGTAATTTGAACTCCATATTTAGTAAGCATGCATATAGGTATAGTGATTAGCATTGCCTTCTTTCAAAGGGGATGTCATAATATTATAATCCCGTAATATATGACAGAGACATTGTGTGTGTATATGTGTGTGAAAGAGTTGAAACTTTTTTTTTTTACAATAAAAGCTCAAATTTATCACCTTTTCCTCCCTTTTTGCCGTACTTGTTGTGTGTGTAAGAACTAAGAACTCTTTTCATATATACGACAGAAAGTGCAAGTAGCATCAACAAGAAATAAAATAATTTGATATACATATATACATACTAAATATTCACATATGTACATAATACATTAATTAATGTTGCATCAAACAATGACAAAAGTGCAACAGCGCATTAAATACGACACAACTTCTTCATTCTTTGTGAATATGATGACAAATCTACATACTTATATAGATAAAGAATACAACATATTGGCTAGTTTCAACTGTACACTTTTGATGTTTATCCTCAATCCTTATTACTTACCATGTTATCAGAGTTATTTGTAAAAAAAACACACTTTTTTTACCGTCCCTTTTATTACATTCCTCGACAAGTATTAGTTCATTTCAAGTTTGCATGTTGAATGTTGACTATATTACGAAAAAACGTATCTTTGTCATCTTAGAATTATCTGATGCAGACCAATCTTTCAATTTTTTTGTGATTGTACATTCTCACTGGTATAACGTGTCCACTTAAATTACATACGCCACACTTGCATGAGTAAAACAACCTGCACTAACAGTACATGATAATACCTTTTCTTGATACAAAACATAAAACACAGGCCAGCTTTGTGATTTTGTACAAGTCAACTCAAGTCACATGAAAAGACTGCAAAATCGTACTGACTGTCTATTGTGTGTTCCTACTTCTTACATAAGTTGCTATAAGTTGTAAGTGAATGTATAGAAGATTGCAATATTACATATATAGTATTATATTATGCATAATACACATTATACACGTTTTATAAATTGCCGAATAATTATTGTCTAATCTTTTACTGAATCTGTCATCAAATGTTTTGATAAAAAAATTCTACAATTTGTTTTTGTTATTCGATTTACAAAATCCTTAGATAGCATTCATATGCTTAGCATAGTATTTATCTTTGTTGCACATTCATTTGAATAAATGCTTGAATACTTTATCACATTTTAATCTTTAATTTAAAAAGGCTCTGTATTATTATTATTATTATTATGCATGGCTAGTTATACAAATGAATGTAAATTCTGAGCTCTGGAAACATCTAAAAGTTAATTAAGTTTAGTACTCGTGGACTACAAAATTACAAAATGCCTACAATCATTTTGTATTATCTAAAATTTAAAATCATCAGATCAACAAAAACGTCAACATTTTATATTCATTCACAACGTTCTGTTTCAAAGATGTTCAGTAGCTTTTTAATCAACTCCTTATTGGAATTCATGTTTCTTTATTGTAGCTTGTCGGAAAATCAGTAAAAAGGACTAGTAAAATCCATAGTTTGGTTTCTGTTTGTCAATTTCATAGAAAACGATAATTCCAGAATAAACCCTACGCCATTCAATCTGTATTGTAAACGGTACTTCATAACTGTGTACATCTTTTATCATTGATTCATACAGTGTGCAGCTATTTGTGTTCAAAGATGGTTAATGGTTAACTTGTATAATATATTGTATATTTACATGGATGATCACAATAAAACTGTACATTTACTCACACTGTCAGTTTTAGTTGGTGAAAGTACGAAAACATTGTTCGTGAATAGTTTATACAGAATGCAGACAAATTAAGGCTTCCGCAGAGGTGACAAATATGAATGTTAATTTATATCTATAGTATATATAGATGATACTAGTTAATGTTAATGTATGTCTGGTTGATTGTGCATGTCTTTTATCTTTTATACAGCAGAAACTCATCCTGTGCACTGGCATATATTTCTCATCTCAGTATTATCGGCGTACATGCATTTCTCTTTTACATGCGGAAGAAGCAATATTTTTGTCCTCTATCCTCTCTATCTATATTGTGTATCATACTACACTAGTAAAAATCAAACAAGCTAATATACCTACACACACATTTACACGAGTAAGATCAGTTATCAGTGCATCCATCTCCCATCAGATATATGGTTTTGTGTCATTTGACATTAAACTTTTCCATTTATTCTTTTATGCGAATTTTGTACAATCCAAATCCCAAATCCAAGGTCGAATGAAAGACCCCGAAAGAATCTTTGCAGTTTGCAGACTCTTTTTTGGGAAACTATACCAGTCGTAATCGTAACTTTAATTAACCTTCAACCTCTGAGTTACGACTCAAATAAAATAAGTCATAAAGTTAAAACAGATGAGATGCAATACACTATACACAATAGATACATATACAAAAGAAAAGATCTAAAAAAGTTCAAGTTTATTGTTGTCTGTCCACGTTATCCTTATCCCTTTCTCTCTTTACATCTATTTCCTATATAGTTTGGAGTTTTTTTCATGCCTTGAACATTTTATTCACCCTCCAAATGTCTTGATAATACTGTAATGTTTTGTTAAGTATCAATTTGGTTTCTTCATTTTTAAAAAGAAGAATGCAGAGAAAATGAATGAAAAAGGTATAAAATGTAGTATTTCATATTATGTCATAGGCCAGTGCAATGGTGAAAAGAAAATTATCATTCTTTATAAACTTGCCATTTGCCATGTTTTGAATGTCTACCACAATATGTATCTCAAGCACATGTTCAATGTTCAACGTTCAAGTGCAAAAAGTGTCTCTTGTAATGACAGATTCACACTTTATTTTCCACTGGAAGCTTGTAACTTGTAACTTGTAACTGATATATCTTGTGAAGTGCACTGTAGAGGCAGAAAACAAGTTTCTTTGTCACTTGAGTGACTCTTAACTCTTAACTCCTAGCAAAAACATTTGTTGAACATTGAACATATTACAAAGAGGCAAAAGAAGATTTGTAACATACCTTTCAACTATCGTGTGTATTATGCAGTAAATATTATAGTATGTAATATAGATAATAGATATTGCATGAATGTGTGATATATGCTTGTATATCAACTTGGAAATTCAAATTCAAATATTACAGAGATGCAAGTAGTTGTTTCATTTTGTATTTTGTATAAAATATCTATATAGAATATAGAATAAAGAACTTACGTGATACGATGTTTTCGGCAGTATTTGATTGGATGTCTCTCCGCATAGCACATTGGCTTTAAAATGTTGAAATATAAATTGGCAATTTTGAAGCTGGCAAAGGAGCTAAAGGAGCGATCCTGCTGTAAGCAATACCGGAATCTGTCATCGCAATCACAGTGGGACCTGTCTCATCAACACGAGTAAAAGACCACGAGCAAAACCAAAACCAATATAAACCAAATATGAGAACTAGACATTAGTCTTACACGTTATCATTACTGTCGTCATTTTCGTCATTATACATATTAAATATTACATGTATATTAGATATTAGACGTGTGTATCTACATGTACGTATAATAGTTGTATTGTGAATTGTGATACATATATATGAGTAATATGTACATAAAAGATACAAGAACGATGATGATGTCACCAATTTGTAATCCAGAGATACTAGATGTGAAATAGCAAATAGCTTTTCATTTTCATTTTCATTCCCATTTCTACGGGTGTCCTCTTTCCCCCTGTCCCTTTCTCTGCCTCAAATTCTCATTTCCGTCATCCTTTTGAGCATATTCTATTATTATGATGATGATAGCGGTGATGATGAGTGAATAGTGAATAGAAATATATGCATACAAAATAGATTACAATGCATCATTCTCCTCCTCCTCCTAATCATCATCATTGTCATCTTCATCACCATTTCCAGAATCTATTCTGCAAGTTGTCTTTTCTCCTTTTGTGACTAGCTAATACAAATTACAATAACAAATCACCGAAACCAAAGACCAAAGTATCATGTATCTATTATTATTCCTATTATTATACTTGTACTGTGTACAATGTATAATGTATAATACTTCATCATAGTCTTCTGTCTAGCATCTAGTACCTAGTACCTAGTAGTCTAGTCGTCACCCTGGGATTTAGTCATCTCTCATAAATTTGACTCTTATTTCCCTTTCTCCTTTCCTTTTTGTCTGTCTGTCTGCGTTTGCGTTTGTGCTTTCTGGTTCATGGAAAATGAACCACAGAATAACTCTTTCTGTATTACGTATAACATGTAAATGTAAAGGAGAGCTAAAATATTTCTATTCTGTATTCTGGATTCTGGAATGAGAAAATTACTGCGAATCTCTACTCACAAAGCAAAATCCAGTTTTCAAATCCAGGTTTCTGGTTTCTGACAAAGCAGAGAAATACTTACTATTTGGGTGTATCGTGTACGTATAAATTCAGCATATATACTTTTTTAATAAATTGGACAGGGAAAGTTGAATCTCAAAATATTATATATATTCATGAGAATTTGTAAATTAGACCAGTCTGTAGTCTATAATCTCTAAGCTACAGTAAATAGTATGTTCAAAATTCAAAACCATCACAAAATCCAACTACATCATACTTAAAAAGTACCGAGTAAAAAATATGTTCATATTTGAGATTTGAGATACCACCGGATCTTTGCCCTTACCTTGTGAAATCGGAATCATTACAAATTCCATACTTGCAAGATTTTCCATCCTGAAAATAGAACGACGATAATTTTTGTATTAGGATTATTTGTTATGTAACTCATAACGTCTCATATCTCATAATTAAGACTTAAAGCCTGAACATTGAATTTATAAAATGTACATTTTGCTATTTTATGAGTTATTTTGATTTTGGAACACTTAAGGCAAAAACAATGCCTAGTATTTAAAAATTTTAGATTGGTAACATATAATATAACCATGCTCTCGTTGCATTGGTCATGTTCTCTGCAGCATTTGTCAGTCTCTGTAATCAGAAAAACAAATCAAAATTTTAAAAATTCTACATTTAAATTAATGAATGTCTAAAGAGATCATGTTATCATGTTTGATGTGTGTGCATTTGTATATTGTGCATTGCCTATTAGTTTTATTTCTCACCTGTGTAAAGCCCCAGATCATCAGTTCTTTTTGCAGCCGATCCACGACCACACCATAATGTTCCTGCGAGAAAAATCATGTGATTTCTATTTCTACTAAACAACTAAATAATTAAAGTAATGTCATGTATAAAGTACAAATACAGTGGTCAGTAATGAGCATGCCTAAATTTAATACCGGGATAAATTAATGGGATGGGTGACTCTGGGATGGGCTCTGCGGGTGTTGCATTCTCTTCTTCCTCCGTTTCGTCAGGGTTTTCCTGAAGACTTGGTGTAGTAGAAGAATTTGACTGATGAAACTCGTTTGAATCACCCTTTTGGGCAAATCGACCTGAGCTCATCTCCTCCGTGTCATTTTCATTCCTATGTATTTTCCAATCTATGTCATTGAAAGGCTTGAACAGGGCTTCCAGACGACACTTCCCCACCATGAGACGGAATTGGAAGTAATTCAACTCACTCATTCGGTCCTTCTTCACTTGACGTAACCATTGTGCATCCCTAGTACAAATTACAAGTACACCAAGTTTTTATTGATACAAAATGTTAATCTTGAATGTGTATGAGCTATGAATTATGAATTCGAAAAGAAATCTAGAAAAAAATGCCTATTCGGTTTTGCGAGATTCCTGTGTGATTACTACTTTAAAAATTTTCCCCTCTAAGAGCTTACTTTATCTTTAGACTTTAGTAATTAATATGAGATTATGGTCATTGATCATTGATCTTTGATGTTTTGGGATGAAAAGAGGGCATAAGATCGACAAAAGCAATCGAATTATACAGAATCTTTAACATCATTCCTTGACTTTTACAGACCAAGTTTACAGACCTTGACCTACAAAATAGGTATTGAGATCAAATATTTGACATTAAAATATGAAGCTTTGAAAAAGGCTGATGAATGCGACTTTCTATAGAATACTTTCTACATAACTTTTATCTTTTATCAGTGCTCGAGTTTTGAGTATAATTCATTTTCCAATGATGACTGAATTTTCGAAAAATCCTGAATGTTTCATAGATTCAAAGGTAACTACCCTGAACAAAAATTTGTTGGTATGCGATATAAGCACAGGTACTAAGAGAGCTTAGTCCAATTATTGCATATGCTGCTGGCTGCTGGTTGTTGCTTAATCAAATTCCCTGAAGTTGGAAATGAAATTTGCGAATAATTCATTTGCAATTTCTGAATTGCTTTATACTTTATACTTTATATCATGCGTCTATCTTTCAATCGAATTGAAAGTGGGGGTTTTTATTAGTTTTTCCCACACATTGACTTGGTTTCCTCATTTCCTACACTCTTAACTCTCAACTCTTAACACTGAGCTGTAGTTAGTACTTAGATTTCTACACTGCTGATAACCTTCGAAATTTGTAATTTTTCATTCTTCACTTTGGTTTTTATATCCCCATTTTAATTTTACTAGAAGCTGGTACTGCAGACTGTAGACTGCAGACTACAGACATGATGGTTTGCACATATGTAAATTTCGCAGAATATCAAACCCCACTAATGGTTAGGAGGCAATTACAGAACCAGCCATGTATTCCAGGTTCCATGTGGTAAGTGCAAAATAATTATACAACGGAAATTTGAGCTGAATCTCTGAACTCTGAACTACCTCTGACGTAGTTCATATTGGATTAAAAATTAAAAACTAGGAGATCGATACTAATAATTTTATGCATTTGCAATTTCTTGTGTACTACGCGTAAAGTATGACTATAGAGATTTACAACTTACAACACGAAAAACAAAAGTAAATGGGTACATTTGACTTACTCTCCTTGATGCACATGGCAGTCACTGTCCGGACCAATTTCAATCACCTGAGTTCCTGGAATTTATATGTGTATTCATGCATTAAACAATGTGGTTATAGGTCTTATAAAATTACACGGTATTTACTCATAACTCATAACGAAAATGCATGCATGACATACAACGTACTGACTTTATATTTTATCACAATAACTGTAAACTGTAAGCTGTCACTATATACATTGCACATAGCACATACGCGACAGAAGAGAAAATCACCTTTTTTGTTTGAATAGTATTTTGATTTTGGAGCAGGATTAAGGTCGGATCTAAAATGTATGATGCTCTCTCCTCGAGGTCCATCTTCTTCGTTGATGAGAGAGGATGTGGCTAGAATCGCTGCCAAGGATGTAAGAAGGAGCACTTGATCCACAAGCAAACCAAATATATTAGTCCGCATGCACAATTTCATCGCAACCACAACAACCACAAGCCAACTTGAATCATTTATAAACTGATAAAACAGTGTAACACTAATTGGATTTAAATTTTAGTATTATTATTATTATCGGGACATGCGTTGCACATTACACATGAAACTGAACACTCAATTCACAAGTAACACCACTATTTCAATTTTCAATATCTAAATTTAATACGATTTAAGGATTTGCATTGCCTGTAGAACTCCACTGTATAAATAATCTATAAAATATTTCTTATTTTCACATTTCACAAAAAACAACTATAAATAATAAATACGAATGCAAATAGAAATACACAAATCTCATTTAATGGTCAACCAATCGGGTCGATTGAAACTAAAATAGAGGAGCACGCTCACAAAGTAACCACAGAGAAAGATCCCGTTTTTATTGGTATTGAAATGGGCCAAACTGAAAGGCCTACCACGTGTGTTCATTTCCAGAAAGTCTGATTGAGAATGAAAAAGAGAGAGGCAAAAGGAGAGATAAAGATGTACATATGTATGTAAGATAGATCAAGAATCAAGAGGGACAGATAAATAAAGATAGAGAGAGAACGTCAACCGAACAACCTTACGATTACATTACATTCAAATGACTGAATGTCCATTTACCATTGCCCATTTACTTTTACAAAAGTCAAGTCAAAAACTTTGATTAGTTCAGAGGCATGACTATTACTGTTTTGTTATTGTTTCGTATTTCGTATACTTAATGCAATGACTGGTCAACACTAGCATTCAATGTTCAGCTCATATACCATGAATTCATCTCTCCTCTTTTTCAAGTGAATGGACTATTATTATTATATAATAATAATATAATAAATTATCGGCTAAAGTTACACACACTCACATTTTTCTTCAAAGTCAAAAAGTGCAAAGACGCTCTGTAAAGATTGGACAAGAACAACACCTTGTCATCTTATACATTTAGTTCACTATAATAGCTTAAACCACATCACATCACAAAACACCACACACTTTACACTTACATACTACACAGTACACAATACACGAACGCACGCAGTAAATGTTCAAAACACAAGTGTAATACTAGGTAAACAGTATAAACAAGTATGAGAAGGTATTAGAAGCAGTCCAATAAAAATCCAAGTCGAGAGAACAGACAGCAGCTTAACAAACAAGAGGCTAACTAACTGAGAGACAAATGAATGACTATGAATATTATTACTATGAAATTCTACGCAAACTGAAAACTCAAGTGAACGACACAAAGCAAAAACAAAACAAAACAAAGTAATATTGTATGTACACACATGTATGAAAATTGCATACTCACAAAAATCTCATAAAGTAATATAGTAACAAACCAAAACAAAACAGGAGAGTAGCTTGCATATATCTGAATATATACTTACCTATAGCCTATTGCATTTTATATTTTACATATATATGATTCTGTAGAGTGTGTAATGAGTATTGTTAGGAAACCTTCATAAAATATGTACGTGTGTAAAAAATGTGAGTCACCAGTCACCACACATATGATAATGTAATCATGATTCTCTGGGTAAATATATTAATGTGTATTGTATAGATGCATGTGTGCTGTAGGTTATATAAAAAAGAATTGCAATGACCACGGCAAGAGACAAGTTGTGCGTTGCTGCAAGTTGCAAGCTCAAAGCTCACTGTCACAAAAGTCACAAGCAGTAAGGAGTGTAAAAAGTTTAAAGTATAATCTGTAACCCATAAGCTGTATTACTTATATTGTGTTTGTTATGAATGTCTAATTATTATTGTACTCACAATGTAAATTATATAGGTTGTATCGTAGATATTGTATATTTGTATATGTATAGGGACGGCAAACTTGTAAATAAAGTTCATTACGTTACGCATGTACTTACTTGTATCTTGTATGCATTAAATATTATATAATGTTATGCATACTGATCAAAAATTAAAATCAAAAGCTTTTGTGGATTCATGATTCTCCAATCTCCTACTTCTTATACTTATATGTTTGATATTCAATATAAAGCAGTACTATTAACTATTATAGCTACAAGTGCTTGTATCTTGTATCATGTATGATGTGTGATGCAGTGCAATCCAGACAATACAAAAAGAAGCAAAACAACAACAACAACAAAGATCATGCGTTATGTCAAAAGGTGAATGTTACGTATTTTTATGCATTTATGTACACTACATAGTAAAGCATAATAATAATAATAATAATCATTACTATCATTGATTTTTGATGATGGGCGAGATATGGTACATGACTTTTTAATGTGAGTGAGTAAAATATGTCAAAAGGTGTAAATACCATTGACCATTGATTATGGAGATGTGTGAGTAGTGAGTAGCATTGTTTACGATTTGTCTCTTATGCAGTATAGTAAGTAAGATATAGATACGGGATTTGGAAGGTGAGTTCAATACTTTATAATTTATAGGTTTATGTATTCAATGTCCCATGTTCATCATCTTTTAATAACAAGTAATAAGTATTCCAGCTTCATAATTCATAATATTGTCTGAGTCTGTAGCCTGTGTGAAAGATGCAAGATATTAATATTGAATATTGTTGGTGACGATTATAACTTCATTCAATTATTCATATTCATATTCCTATCCTAAGTATTTTATTATATCTACATCATTGTGCGCATCATTATGATTATAAAAAAGATTACACATTATGTATACTAACACCAATCAATAATGCAAATGCCGAATGCCGATATTAAGTATGCTGAGAGAGTTTGTATCTCTCTCTTGTATTCTCTCTCTCTCTCTGTTGTATGTTGTATTGGAATTGGAATATATTATATAAATTATTATTATATATGGGTCAGGATTAATTAATATTTAATTATTGTCCTCTTCCCTAATGCACGTCGTAATGCAGATTTTGTATACTTATACATTGTCACATTTATTCAGAATTAAAATGGACACATGTACTGTACTGTATACTGTATACTGTGCAAAGGTTTTTTATCATCGTTATTGTGTTGGTTCAGTATGTGTACTGTGTACTATGTGTTATGTATGATGAGAATAATAATAAAATACTTATGAATAGCCTATTGTCAATTGTCCTCAAATCCATCCATAAATGCAGAATCGGAAACCTATGGAAAGTTATAGATAGAGAATTGAATATTGAATGTACAGTTACTAATTACTATTACATATCAGGTATTCACATCTGGTACAATATTTTCACTTTCATGTCATATTTATTCTAAATTCTCAATGCTTAATCAAAGGAGTTGGTTTCGGTTTTACTGTACACTGTACATGAAACGCCAAATAATTTGCTGGATATGTTTTTTTTTTAAAAATATTTCTCACAAAAAAGCTCATTATTTTGAGAAAAAAACAGTATTTTTTTTCATGAATAAAAAAATTCTTGTTTATAGTTTAAAAATTCCAAAGAAAAATATGACAAAAGATTGCCTCATTGTAACAATAATAATAATAATAATGAGAACCAGGATTGCGAGCGTAGAAAATAGAAAATAAAAGTGGGAGTAAAAGTATTGAAGTTTTCCAGACTTTTTTCATGTTATAAAGGTTGGACATAAACATTTTCTCTTGTTTTCATATTTCATACACATAACATTACATATATTATACATTATACTAAGTACGTACACTGTACATTGTACATACTCTGCAGTTTTCTAGCTTTTTATAGTTTCTATCTTTGTTTGCGTGTATATTGTACACATATATATGTACGAATCTTTTGTTCCATCTTCATTCTTGTACGAATTCATATATGTATGATATATGCAAGTATCCGTCTACTCACTTTTGTGTACGGAGCATGAAGTACGGAGTATGGAGATCTCAAGGCTTTTGAGACTCAAGCTAATAATAAAAGTCCAAACTTGTGAGTTTTTGACATAGAATTTCCCCGTTTCTCCTCTCTCTTTTACAAACAGGAACTGTTTACAAACTTTTCAAATTCCCAGCTCCAGCTAGGTCAAAAAGGAATTTGAATATATGTATTTATGATAGTATTCAATGTGTAATATATGTAATGTTTTGTGCCTTGTACTTTATACTTTGAGCATACTGTCTAATCTCAAGTCTGCAAACTCTGTTTTGTAGAATCTAGATATATATACATATATATATTTTTCGAGATCTTCAAAACTTGCCTTGAATACAAAAAACAAAAATACTTGTCTTTTTTTCAACTTGTGTTTTTTGTTTAACCCTTTTTGAATTTTGAGCAGGAAAGAAAAAAGAAGACAAAAGAAAAAAAATAAGGGCAGAAAAATGTGACTTTATTTGTTTTTGTAATACTAGATACTAAACAGTAGACAGTGTACACACGTAAAGTCAAATTTGAGCGTGGGACTTTTGCAATAATCAGCTTTTACGACATTGACCAGTAGAAGCTTGTAAACTAAATGTACTAAAACATTGAAGAACTTGGACTCGAAACTTGAAACTTGAAAGGCATATGAGGATGATACAGGACACGTCAAATGTGTATACATATCAAATCAAATAAGTAGCAAATAAGAGTACAATGTACAATGTACATAGGTAATAGGTATGCATAAGGCTGTAGCTGTAAACTGTAAATTCTCCCTTCTCCAAACAAAAGTCACGTACGTTCTCATCTTCCTTGTTCTTCTGCTTACATTAAATCCACATTCAGGTATAAATATGAATCTATTACATGTGTATTTATTGTTTATTTATACTAAAAATACTGAAAATATGCAAACAAAAGAAATGCTCCACTGTATATGCACTGGATTAATGTCATAAAAATTTCTGTTTCGTTTTTTTTTCTTTTTTGTTACAAATTACAAACCAAGCATGCAATATTCATGTTCCTCATTTGTTACTTGCACAATAAATAAAATTATGTTTAATGGTCTAGCCTCCACATTCTCATGTGTATTGTGTATGCCTCTATTTTATGAGTTGTGAGTTATGAGATTGTATTTGTCTATAATGGAAACTCCAGCAACCAGTACGTCGCTCTTTTGTGTTGCAAAAGGGCAGTTGCTGCACACGGAAATATTTTCACCCTGAACACTGTATACAGAAATGCTGCATAGTATTACCTTGCTAGTGATTGAATAATAATACATTGTATTTATTCTTTATTCATATACAAAAAAATACCTTCATATTAAATTAATAAATAATACTATTAGAAACGCATGCACTCAAACATTAAATATAATTTTTAGTTGCATTTTACTGTGTGAGTAAAGATAAATAATTATCAATTAATGTTCTTGCTTGCATTGTCATCTTACAGTTAAAGTTTAGGGTGTCATGATGATCATTAATTTTACTCACAATAAACAATAACATAAATAAGTCCTTCTGTATCAGATATCATATGTATTATGACAGCTGCATATGACATATATGCCAGACGAACACAATGCTTGGTCAAAGACGAACTGGTGATTGATTGAAAGGTTTCAATTTTCAAATCGAGTCATCGGTCATCTTAATCCTCAATGTAAAAAAGATGAAGCATAAAAATGTTTATAACGTTCTTGGACTTGTTTTGAATGATAAAAATCAACACCACTATCAAAAAGCATTGAACTTTTGTCATTTGATATCATATTTAGCACTGTCCAATGTATAATGTTTAATGTCTAACCTAGACGATGAATAATACAATTTATACAATAGTAGTAGTATCTAATGACAGCAGTAGTTTTTAGTATCTAGAAGTGCAACAAAGTGCAATCCAAATATAAACACAAAACACAAACCACAGAATCAAACAGAAAGCAAAACAAACAACAAACCACAAAGCCACAGTCATTTACAATTTACATATGATGACCTAGTCTTGACCTCTTAAAAATTCTCAAATATAACATGTAAATGATAGTGATAATGTGCAATGTTTTTAAAAGTTTTTTTTTATATAGGTCAGTTGTTGTCTGTTGTCTGCATCCCTGCACTATTACTACTACTACTACTATTACATACTAAATACTTGGACAAATAACAAATAACAAACAGCGCACTTTATCTAAAGATAACAATGAGATACACTATATTCAATATATTATATAATGCACTATTTGACACCTTAATTGTCTTTTACTATTATGTTTCTTGTCTATTGCAAACTCCTCCCTGTATTTCAACAACATAAAGCATACAGCAAACAAAACACACACTGTACGTCGTACGTCGTATTTCATTACGCATTTCATAATAAGACGTCAATGTCAATGAGCTGAAAATGTGCGTTTTTCCAGTAATTTCCCCCTTTACAAATTCTCAACTCTCGATTCTCAAGAAGCTTTGACCTGCAGCAATATTTTTGTAACTCTTACAGTTATTTTGATGGCAATGTTGAGATTTGAGAGATGTATAAGTAAATACAGTTATGATGACATGAGGGGAATATGAAATGAATATGAAAGATGAAATATTATGGCACTTGCCACTCATAAAGAAAATGAGACAACAGACAACAGACAAGAAAACATGACTAAATTATACATAATGCATATTTAATATTTATTATCTTGAATCTTGAATCTTGAAAGAGGAACGAGAATGAAAAGAGCAATAAATAAATAAATAAATACAGTGAAGTGCAAAAAAGTCATCCTGAGGGCTCTTCATTTCATCAAAAGTGAGCATTTGAAAATTGCACTTCAATACGGAATACTACGAGTATTCAGTGAATAGTAAATAGTAAATAATAGTAAAATGGAGGTGATGATGATTTTACATAATAAATACAATGCGCAATTTTCTTCATATTGTGTACATATATTTATAATATCTTCTATTTAAACTTACAATAGAATACATTTATATTTTGCACTGTACACAATACATGATATTGTAGTAAATATCATTAATGATGCAATTCACTAATTCAAAGCTCTTTCATCTTTCACTCTCCACTCTTCACGAATACCCTTACAAAATGTAAGTGTACAGAAGAGAAGAAGATGAGTTTACCATTTTTAAACATTTACTTTGCATAAAATGCATGCATAAATTATACTACTGCTGAAGGTGAATCAGGATGATAATATTTCTTATCTATACATCAGACATGCGACAATGATATTTTCTGCAACTGTGCATTGTACATACAATATAAAAATTTCTTTGAACTAAATATGTAGGTCAAATTACTGGAGATAAAACTCAAGTAGATTTTGGATTTTAATTTAAATTTTCAACTCATCCAAGTTACGTTAATAAAAGGACATTGCTAAATTTGAAATGGGTGTTGTCAAATACTGATTTGACAAAACTTGTAGGAAAATATTACAATAAATTGGGAAAGAGGCGCGAACGTCCATTACAATTTGCTCTTTACTCTGTGATATCCTTCTAATGATGAGTAATAATTTTCTAAAAGTGCGGTACACAAGACACAAGAGACAAAAGCCATCTACATCTACATAAAAATGCATTACTCAATTTTCAATTTCATTCCTATCTGCATGCTGCATACTTTTATCTTTTATCTTCTATAGATGTACAGCAAAATAAAAACAAAAACAAAACAAGATATCAGCAGAAAATGTGTAGAAAATATGTAAAGATACATAATATTTTTCTATATCCCAAAGGCGAATGCACATACAAATATATCAGTATAATGTAGCTATTGCTCTTCAATTTCATTTCTCAATCAGGAAATATCACACAAATATCTACGTAGTACATAGAACGTGCATACACACTAAACACTAAACACATGCACTCACACACACACTCAGCAACTGACAAATCAACTAATGAATGAACGAGTCAGATAGGACGAGCCTCTTGTTTCTTGCTGTTGATTTTTATATCTATCTATCTATCTACTTGTAATATGTAATATTTATGCATGTGTGAGCTGCTATATAGGTGTTGGAGATGAGGGAATTGTTGAAACTTTACAATTTACAAAGCAACATGAAGAATGTACTTACGCACCTCAACATTACCATTGACCATTGACTTTGCCAAAGCCTGTAGCCTGTAGTTTACCAATTATGTTTGTTGTTTGTTGTTCATGTTTAGAGTCTGGAGTTTCGAGTTTGGTTTGTAGTTCGTAAAAGTAGCGGTGATGCTATTATGCTTGTGACTTGTGACAATCTACAATCTTCAGTCGACAAGCGACAAGAGAAAAGCTACATGTCAGAATCCAGAATGCATTTATTGATAAACACTGCAAAACTTTTGTACAGAACAAATAAAATTCAAAAACATGGACAAAAGTTGAAAACAAACCAAAGATTGTACAATCTACAATCTACAACTCTGAGGAACAATGAACATTGAAACTTTTGATCTACAAAGAGCTGACGGCAGTGACATGTTTTAAATGCATGTGCATAGTGTGTACTATATTTTGTATTTTGTATTCTGATGCTCTTTGTCAACAACTTACAAAACTATGAAAGAATTTTAAATTCACCAAGAAAATTCTATTCAATTTCCAAAGGAATTATTCTAAACTTTATACGTACAAAGTACAAACCATCATCCAGCATTTAAAAACACCCTGCAACCTGTAATACAAATGCTAAATGCTAAACTGCCTATGATTTTTGAAAGACTTTATGACGAGAATAAATGTAATAATTAAATTGGACCATGGTAAAAATTATAATATAATTATTATCATGCTTTAATTTTCAAAATGTTTCAGTTCTAAAACTATAATATGGAATACGGACTATACAATTTTCAAGTTTAGAGGGGCCTGACTCGTTCTCGTTGTTTGTTGTTTCCTCATTTAAGATTGAAGTGTGCTGGTGTCTGGTGTTGGGTCACAGTCTTTTTGTTGTGATTTTAAGAGCGAGGTTACATAAAACAGGAGAGTGTGATATTGTCTCTGTGCTGTGTGTAAATTGTAAATAGTAAATAGATAAAGTGCCACAATCTAGAGTTAGAGTCTAGAGTCTAGATTCTACATTCTACAGTCTAGAGTCTAGAGTCTAGTGTTTAGAATGTGGATGAAAGGTTTTGTAAATGAACGTAAGTTTGTAGTTTGGAGTTTGGAGTTTTTGGTTGGAGGAAGAACGCGAAGAAAGGGAAATTATTACAATATACAACACACAGAATCCTGTGTGCAGTCAGTGTTTGTCCATACATAAACAGATTGCATTCTCAAGGGAAATCTTGAATGGAAAACATTATAGGAACGTGCGAGCTGATTGTGAGTGTGAGGTGTGAGGTAAATTTTGCATCTCAACTTTATTTATCAAGTATATACATTTTTCAAGATTGCAACATTATATTTTTTCAACGTGGAATTTTGAACTTATTTTATTCTATAAAAAAGTGTTCGATGAAGTTTTAAACTTATCTAAATACAAAAATTAATTTTACTCTGATAAAATACATCATAAAATTGTTAATTTTTCTCCAAAAGTACAAGAAAGAGAACAGTTGTCTCAACTTCCCCTACTAGAATTTCATGAATCTACCGTGCATTATGTAAATGGCCTCAGTTCTCAAGTAAAAGGAAAAGGAGAAGTAAACCAGCAACTTTCTCGGAGATAGGGAAAATGAGCAAAGTATGGAACTTTTGGTTCTACTTTTTTCCTCTCCACTGTATGTATAATGTATACATGTATTTGTTTAGCCATATTTTGAACGTGTCTGGATTTCGGATGTACAATGTACATATAATATACACCTACATAGACACTGTACAATGTGCAAGATACAAGATACATTTCGTCCGTCCTACGTAGGTAAAATGTATATTTTACTTTTGATATGTACATTTCAGGGGAAATGCGCCATTGTTCTCTCCATAAAAAATTCTTTTCTCCTTTCCTCTTCCTCTTTATTATAAACATCTATCGCGTACACTGCACAATGTACAATGTGCAATGTAGTGTACCTGTATTTCTGTTTGTATTTGTATGTGTACACTTATTCTTGATGTTTTTGCATAGTGAGCAAAAAAAAACTGGAGGAAGAGGAGGGAAAGCATAAAAAGCCTGAGCTTTACATCTTTTACGGCTTACATGTGTGTGCCAGGCACCTTCATTTTTCCCAAATGTGATGTACATGCCACATTTTGGACATTTTTCTTTACAAACACCATGTACAAAATGAACATTGTACATTGTTTGTAAATGGTACATGACTGGTTGTAAGTTTCATGTTGTAGTTCATCTACATTCTACTTATAAATACAGAATACCGAATACCGAATACAGAATACAGACATGTGTATCCAATGGATTTGATGACCTTTTTGCTTACTTTTTATTTGTCTCATTTCTTATATTTCCATGCTCTTTTTCTCATATATTTATAGATGTTTTTCATATATATTTATGCACAAATGGATTTGAACTTTTGCATACGATGCATTTTTCTTGCCTTTGTTTTGTTTGCACTTTGTACCTTTTACCTTTTATTTCATGAGGCTCTTTCCTCTTTCTTTCCCATTTATAAAACTTAACTTGGCAGCTTCATACTTTATACAGGAATAAGCATTTGCATTTTTAAGTATATTTAACCCCGTGTACTGTGTAAAAATAATCTAGTACGATACGATTATTATATTATATGATAACTATTATTATTATTTTTTATTCCAGTCTATACTTTTTAGACTTCAAATTTAATTTTTATAGAATTTAAATATCCCACTAAGAAGGTAAAATTTTTCTATGCATACTTAATGTTTCTGACGCAAGTTTTTACCTCAGGATTAAGATGTAACAGTATTGTGTTTTTTCACATGAGGATCTAGATTTGTTCTAGAAATGGAAAAATTGCTGGTAGAAACTGGAACAAAATCGTAATCGTAATACACAGTGTCGTGTCAACCTTCATTAACTGTTCAATTCCAAGTGTAACAGATAGTTATAGTTGGATAATTTCATTCTCATCTAAACTCTAGAAAGAATTTGGGAGCATAAATTTTGTCTTTTAGGTATGTGCTTTCTCTTTCTCTCTCTCTCTCTCTTTCTTTGAGCGTACTCTATCTTTACTTTCGCTTACATTTCTCCAGACTTGAAACATTTAGCTACATTCCTGAGTATACAGATAATATATAGAGTTTATATCTCCTATTGTAGAAGAATATAATAATATACCTACATTATACATCTATCTATATTTTTATCTATATGGAATATGTGGAAAGTTTTAGTCCAGCAAAACGAACTGACGAAGGAATGAATTGAGTTTTAACTACTTTCATCAAATTACGAAAAAGCAACGTCCTTTTCAGACTTTTGCCTAGTTCCAGGTTCTAGGTTCCAGTTTTAAGTATTAGCAATGGACCAACCAAACCGACCAAACACAAAATTATACATAATAAATGATGCATGTAGTATGTACGTTGAATATCGTACATCTTGCATCGTGCATAGTTATTATTATACATATTAGAAGTAGATACAGTTTCAGTTTTAGTTTCAGGTTCAGGCATTGATTACCAAGAGGATACTACATTACTACATACTTTCACTTTGCTGTAAATAAGTCGACTGGAACCGACAAAACTATGGAGAATAGAAGGGAATTACATAATAATAATAATAATACATTTGTAAAGAGAACTCACTTGGTGGATTTTATGCGTAGGAAAAAAATAGGTGGGCGGGTAAAAGTTGAAATGAAAGCCAAGATGTAGATGGATTTTCCGTTCCTCTAGCCAAACCGGTCAATAAAGATCTTTTTTTTTATTTCCACGATTTTTATGTATCTTTCTACACTCACTCTGCACTCTACAATCTACACTCTACACTGCACTGCAGAAATTCCAAAGTTCAACTTAATTCAATCCTAGGTCTTCTATAGATATTCTACATACTACATACATGCATGTACATAAGTATGTGTCTGTCAAGGTTGAGTATTGAGTATTGAGCATTGAGCATTGGGTATTTTAAGGTAAAAGTTGCTGGTACTGAAATGGGACCAACTATTTTATTCAACTATTCCAGTCTGGAATTTCCAGGTTCCAGGTTCCACAAAACCTAACTTTTTCCTCTATCTTTTACATGAATGGATAGAAAAGGGAGTAGCAGTAATCACTAATCACTTATTGATCACAGAATATTTGAACACTGAACACTTTCACAACCACAATTAAAATACACAAACTTTACACTGTAGACTTTCAACTTTATACACAAGTATTTATAATAATAATAATATATACACTTATAATAACACACTCTAGAAATTCTGGATACAGAATGGCAAATTTCCAATCACAGTCGTAGACTTAGTTGTAGTCGTAGTTGCAGTCATAATTTTTCCATGTTTGTCCAGCCCCGTCCCAATATATTGTAATGTTATAGTACCTAAAAGCTAATAGCTAGAAGCTATTACAGTGGGGGTGAGAGAGTCTATTAATTAATGAAGCCTGACTGAAAATAGAATTGAAGAATACACAAGACACAAGACACAAGTTTTTTTTTGTCCATTGTACATTTCAGATTGAGTAAGACTGGACTTTGAGCGTGTAGTCTATAGTCTACTAATGAACTGAGAAACAATAACAATGAGCAGATGAAAAAAAAGCTCATGTCATGTGTCCAAGCAGATTTGAATGAATTTCAAATCCACCTTTGAAACATTGACAATGCATCGTACATTGTACATTGTACATTGCAACTTGATTCTTTCATATACGTAATACTTGTAATACATAATACATAGTTATGCTAAAAAATCTCAAGTCTCAAGTCTCATTCTCAATTCTCAAGACCAGCAGCAGAAAAAAGATAAATAGTACAAAGTAAATATAAACATTTTTGCATATGACAAAAAAAAACATAAAAGGTCGTACAAATTGACTCTGTCATGTTACATTATGATTATGATTATTATGTACAATTTACAATGTATAATGTTCACCACACACCATGCATAAACATGCATATACAATATAATATGATACATGTGTATTTTTATGTAGTTTGTATTTTTCATACATTGTACATTGTACTTCATTCATCATACATCATACATCATACTTTGTACTCCATGTGACTTATCATCATTCATACCTAAAATGATGCGAGAGAGCACTGAAACTGAAACTGAAATGTGTGTATACTATAGACTATAGACTGTAGTGTATTGTGGAGATTGTAGATATTGCACATTTTCCCAACAGTCAAATAAGAATTGACCTTCGCCGAGCAAAGAGTAAACAAATATTATACATGTACCTTTACAAAATGTAAGACCGTACAACAGTTACACATGTATAATGTGCTTGCTCTCTACTCTTTACACTTTACATCGTCATTAAACTACCAAGTTATAAATTTTGAGAGCACATTTCCAATGTGCTCATCTATGCAGTAGGCAGTATGCAGTATGCAGTACTTGGTATTTACAATTACGTTCTTATTCATATTCAAATTCCAATTTCCACTTCATAACACTCTCTCATCTGTGGAAAAAACAACAACACAAGAGGGAGAGGGGGAACAAGAGACGGTGTCTAGTGTCTAGTGTCTAGCATTAGCATTACCACAGTATTTCTCACATGTAGCTAAAAGGTATTATAGGTACAGAACGACATGTCTACAAGGTATGAAGTATGAAGTATGAAGCAGATACTGTGAAATACGAGCACAAAGCACAAAGTATGACCATTCACGTTCACACATATTTACATTTGTACAAGTATGTATCATTTTTGTCATTACAGTATCTTTGTTCTGTTTTGGAGTTTGGAGTAACGCAAAATTTTGGGCAACGTGTTCACAATTCACAAGTTCAATATAATAAAGTGAATAATGAGAATGAGAAAATGGGAATGACACTCAATTAATGGTAAATGGTAAATGGTGAATGGTGAATATTATGATGATAAATGGTAAGACGCGATGAAGGACCAAACTTAGTCACTTATCTACACATTATTATTACCACTATTACATAAACACCAGCATCAACACCAGCACACTAAAGTACAGTAAACAGTAGCACCATCGTCACAACATAAAAATTAACAGTCGAACGGCATCAGTAATCAGTAGCAACAATATGTATCATGTGTACCACGTACGATATTGTGGATCTGTTATGTATTATGTAGTACGTAGTTCATTCAGGTGTATTACTTACTGTTTACTGTTTACTGTTTACTGTGTCATATGTTACGTACAAGTCACGTCTTGAGTCTTGAGTCTTGAGGTTTTAGCCCTGTTGGTTTGTTGGGTACAAAATTTTATGAGTCTCTTTTCTCTCTGGTTCTCTCGTTCTCTCCTTCTCGGTAATAATATTCTTGTGCGTATAAGTATGAACATGAGGCTTACATTATCATTACCATTATCATGATCATTACCAAAAGCCTCATTACATATGATGGATATATTATGTAGATGTATGATGAGTATTAGCCAACAATGACACTGACCGTCTCCGTCTCTCTCGTCCTCTTTTGTCCTAACAAGAGTGTTTGGAGTTTGCAGTTTGGAGCTTTGAGCTTTGAGTTTTGAGTTTTTGAGTAAGAGTAATATTGCACATGTAGAATGTAGAAGCATGTGTGTAATAATGTGTTTATGTCATGGAGAGAGAGAGAGAGAGTGAGGCTTTTCTCCAGGATCCAGGATGGACTCAAATCGTCTACCTATTTCTACACAGGAATCTAGAGTTTGGAGTATGAGAATGGAATATGAAGTAATGGGAGAAGATGAAAACACATGATGGTGATGGTACACAAGTACTACATATGTACATTGTACATATTCTAACATACTAACATACAACATACCGCATGCATTCATGGATGGTAGAAATGAAATGAAAGCAGAGAGCACATCCGAGCAGAGCACAGGACAATTTACGACTGACGACTATCTATGATTACAATAGCTCTTTCGCGACTTTGTACTTTATACTTTATAGTTTCTAGTACGTGTATGACCTAGTTTGGTTTTCCTGTCTCAAACAGTTTCATTTAGAGCTGTGGACTGTGGACTGTGGGCTGTGGATACAAAATACATTACCTTTTTGTCTTGTCCGTAGTCCATAGTCCGTAGTTTGCAGTTTGCAGTTCGTAGTCCGCAGCATCATGTGAGTTGTTACACTTAGTTTGTTTAAATCTTTGGCATGGCTTTGGCTTTGACTTTTTAGTCTACTTTTTTTTAGCAAAATTCTATGACACAACTTTTACTAGCTTTGCTAGTTTCATGTAGGTATTTTGTTTGATGTACGCTCTCAAGACTCTAGATTCTAGATTCTAGACTCAAGACTTTGCACAATACGTCACATATTTATGCGCTACCGTCCGCCATCCACCATGTGTGACACGATGATTTGATGAATTTGGTTAGCTTTTTGTTTTAGTGCTGAGCCGAGAGCCGAGAACCGAGAGCGTGTGATGTTATATGTACTTACTTATATCTTACATCTTATACATTGTGGGGCTTAATATAAGTAAAACGCGTGTCAATGACAGCCACAGTAGACAGTAGGCAGAACATAATAACAATGTGTTTCCATTTCTATTATGTTTTGCAGCCTGTGCTCCTTGCTTTGTGCAGGTGTATGTTGTATGTGTAAGAAATTGCTACCGGTTGTTGTTTTGGTCATAACCCTAAAGTGTAAAGTGCACACGTATCTTTTGAATAATTTCCTCGTCTTCTGGATTGTGATTTTGGTGTTCTGAACTTGGTACGTTTACACTGTGTCATCCTGTGAAAAGTTGTAATTATGTCAAAGTGTAAAAGGTAAAGTAAATAGTAAATAGCAGCAGGTATAATCATGAACCGTATAAAGTATAACAGAGAGAAGATTGACGTAGTATATCCACAGAATTTACTTTACTGCAGACAACATCAACAGCCAAAAGAGTTTAGTACTTAGGTTATGTCCAAGGTCCAAGACAAAGCAATAAAAGTGATGACTGAGTCACAAAGGACCGTGATGATGACAAGGAACGGAACAAACAAAAATAATACAAACTACACTACACATTGCGAAAAACATTTAACAGCAAACGGCAAACAACAGGCCAATTTCACAATGAACGAATGTGATTCTAGATTCTAGTTAAGTTTTTCTTTTCTGGACAATCGTTTTATGTTTTATGACATTGATTGGATGCACAAAGCACAAAGTACAAAAAGCAGTGCACACATCCCACACCTATATATACATGAAGGTAATAGTAATAGCAGGGTAAACAAGAGGATTCAACATTCAATCAACTGAACAATCAAACTGGGATTTGATATTGGACAGAACCTTGACTTTTCTCAGCATGAATTCAAAGCCATGTGTGACTAGTGACTACGACTGATGAATGATATGTATTTTACATGATGACTGATGACGGATGAGAAACATTATCTAGAGTCTACTATTTCTATAGTGTGATGCTTTTTAACACCACGACACTTTTTTACCTACTTTATGTATATGTATGTAGAATGTAGAATGTAGATGGAAGTGAAGACATGTGATAGGTTTTTAAACATTTATTGATATACAATAAGTAATTAGTATATTATATTATACGTGGTTCATGGTACATGGTAAATATTCAATAGTATTATGAGTTGTAAATTGTGTGTGAGCAAACCAATACAATAGCCAATATCATAAATGTTTATTTTTACATTTCATTTCTTGAATTTTGAACCATGTTCAAATTTGTGTTGAAGAACAAGGACGTTTAAAGTTAGAGTCCTTGCTGTGATATTAGTTGCATGTTTACTAATTATAATAATTACTTGCACACATCTACCTACCGCTAAGCTTGGGCACGCATGACTCATCATATTTTAGTGATAGTATTTGAAACTGTGGATTGTGGACCTGCCAACAATCAACAATCAGCAATTTGTTTGCGTTATTTAATAATTAATAACAATAACATGTAATAAACATGAAATGATGAAACGATGAAAGGTTACTCTTTATATTCTCCAACTATAATTTTACTTCCCTGTATGCACAGTAGTTTGTAGTCTCATTTACTTTTTTAGTGTACAAGTCTACAAGTTGATAAGTAATAGTGTGTATATTTCTTTCCAGCTCTTTGAATCAAGAACCTAGAATCAAGTTTCCTTTCAAATTCTTTTGAATTTTGATTTGATGAATGGTTTTTCATGTACGACTGAGAAATATGCACATGTCTTGAAAAAAATAATGACGTAGAAGCTAAAAGTAAGCAGTATACATAAAATTGAACTTGAAAACTATTAATAGATTTAAAAAGTTGAAATACTTTTGAGGAGATTACTGGAAACTGGAAAGCACAAAAAGTAGTAAGTATAATGAAGCAGAATAAGAATCTGTATTTTGAACTATTAATACTTTAAAGATGGTGAAAACTAAAATCTAAAATCCGAAATGCATGCATTTGGAGAGGAAAAGCGTGGATATTACATATTCCCTACGCATTATGAAGGTTGGAGGTATACTTTTCATCTTGTAAAATGTCTCACATAATTTGAATCTCAAGTTTTCCTCTCTCGTCCCTTTGAAATTTTCTATAAAAGTTTTCTTGCTTCCTGTCAGGAACAGAACAGGTTCCCCCACAAGTACAAGTATATTCTCTATTCTCATAATTATTTTCAACTCTATACTAGTTTATATAATCCCATGAAAATTAGCTAAGTTTAAACTCTAGTATTTTTAAAGTGTCATGTACCATGTGTGCCGGTGAGGATGTATCATATGATATGATATAATATGTAAGAGATACATGCATAATACGTAATATTTCAACATGTCATTGGTGACGCAGAAATTACTACACCATTCCTTTCTACCTTTTCTACTACTTTTCTTCTTAAATACAGAGGAACTCTGAGTTTTCTTCTTTTTAAATTCTCACCAAAAGTCAAGATTCAAGAGTCAAGATTCAAGAGTCAAGAGTCAAGAGTCAATAGGGACTAAAGATATACTTATATATATGTGGATAGATGTGAAGGAAAAGATGATGTATTAAATGGTATGTATTATATTATTGTTTTTTAGTATCACCTCATCACAACTACATTAAAGAACTACTTATTATATAACAAATGAATAGTAGGTAGTGGTAATGTATTTACGAGGATGAGGACGATACCTTGTCTTTTTTCCTCTCGGTTTTATGCACGTCTACCGTCTACATTCTACACATAATGTATGTATCATATAGTGTGTAGCAAGGATGAAATCTCTACCTTTTTCTTCCTTGAATACTCCAATCCAATCTGAACTTTTAACAAAGTCTAATAGTAATTACAGTTGAAGTTCTTCTCTCCTTCTCAAATAAGTTTTTTAGGGACAGCTTCTGAAAAAATTAAATGAATTATAATCTCACTTCCTCTCATTTCCTTTCTCCATCTCCGTCCACTGTCTACCGTCTACCGTCTACGCTATTTCGGTAGTCTACTCATACACACACAGATCATTCATTACACTATATTACATTATATTATGTACCACGTATTATGTATTATATAACATGTAATACGTAATATAATAATATTATGTATGGTACATAATGATATTAGCTCTATTAGTTCTTTCTCCTCAACTTTGTAACTTTTGAACTGTTGGAGAGTTGCTCCGAGAACAGATAAATTGTCCGTGAAACTTCTTTCTATATTATACACTATACATTATACATGATGACATCTTACAAGGTCACATATCATATCTATACTCTCCATATCCATACTTCATATAGTATACAGTTTATTTCGTACAACGGGAGAGAGTCGTCGTTCAAAGGAAAGAGTCTAGATTCTAGATTCTAGATTCTAGTTTCAATTTCAGTTCCATTCATGTACAATGTACAATGTACAAGTATCTTCTGTATATAATGTATAATGTACATTTTATTCATATGCATGTATGAAGTCAGATTTTCCTACTGCTGACTCCACTAACTTTGTTTCTTTATTTATCTGTGCCTATTTATATTTATAATTGTGTAGTTCCAGAAAAATGATTCATTTGTTGCACTCTACCAAGAGCACGATCTCTCAAGTATACTTGTGTAAAAGGTATATACTGTATATATGAATAAAACACATGTATTTAAAATGTCAGATATTGCAAAGAGCAAAGAGTCTTCTTTTTCCCCTTGACCTTTTACTTTTACGTTGTATATTGTATATTCATGTATAATGAAACCATGCTCGATTAAATTTTTGTCTCCTTTTCTTTGTATACTTGTTTAGGATTTAGGAATTTTGAAGATTGAACATCTACTGTTGACAGTCTAGAGTCTATGGTACGAAAAACTAACAACCAAAAATATTAAGCTCGATATAAAATGGTTACGAACAAGGAACCTTTTTAAGAATAATAAGATTGGAAGAATTTATTTTTTTTTCTCTCAATAATACAATCATAATTTTACAATATTATGCATAATATATTTTTTATATATATGTGTATATAGCTTTGATCTTAAATAATATAATACAATATAATATAATATGGCCATATATCGTAATAAATTATTTTATATTTATATTCACGCTTATCGTAACATATATAATATATATATATTATATTCATTCATATATATTTATTTGGTATCATAATATTTGGTATTTATGCAACTTATACATAATAATATTTTTTATCATTTTATAATATATTTTATACATTCTTATATATTTTCTTTGTCATAGGATAAAAAATATCAATTAATAATACAAGCAGCAAGAGCAAAAAAATAAAATATTTTTTCATTGTCATCTCGAGATTTTCATTTTTACAATTTGTTGATTTGTTGATTAGTTTTTTTTTCGTGCTCCTGATTTTTTTTTTTGAGTTTTGAGTTTTGAGTGATTATACTGGCTTTACTATGTATATGTAGTATACATATAATATATATATATATTTTATATTGTAAAATTTTACTTACTTTCCATTTCCTATAATATGTAAGAGCAGTGATGGTAGCGGGATGCAGAACGCAGAACATTTTTTTTTTTTCATTTTTCGTAAGTACAGCTTATATATATTATGTATTATAATAATATATCGTAGCTTTTTGTGTGTATAACTTTTCTTTTCTTGTTTTGTAAATGAAGACGAAATGGAATATTTACCATGGATCATGGATGCATGTACTTAAGTATGTAGCGACGATATATATTATAGACGATAAGACAAAGCATTTCACTTTTCACATTTCACAGTTTCTTATACCAGTACAAATAGATTTCACCATCGTGGACCTGAAGATTATCTACACCTGCAGAGTGGAAAAGAGAAAAGAAAAGGTGAATAAGTAACATGATTCCATTAATATTTTAAGAAATGCTCAATCCTCACAGGCTGTCAGTATCACTGCTATTATTCTTATTATTATTATTACAAACATTATCATTATCATGTTTTTTTATCATTGCTTTAAGTATTTTTATGATTTATGATGCAGTATATTTGCAGTTACTTACCAACTGGGGTAACGTAGGTTGTTGGAGGGGGAGTTTGAGGATCTGGTTCCATAGGCAATTTATACAGGAGCCAGTATTGATATTTAATAGGTTGTTCTTGGTGTCCAGAGAGTGTGTGAACATAATGACCATTTGGCCAACTTGATGCTGAGAATCTGAGAAAAAGAAAGAAAAAAAACAGCATGATAAATGTAAAATTCAAATACCAAATACGCATCTCATATTCCACACCAAAGATAAATAATAGTTTCTTTTTTTTAAAGAAAACACACTATAGTCTGTATTGTGAATAAAATAATAAAAAAAAAAGTTAGTTTTTTATATAATAATAAAATATTTTATATGGAATCTAGAATCTAGATGAAGCTTACATATATTGAGGATTTTCATCCGCAGCTTTCGTCATCACTTGGAAAAAAGTAGAGTTTATCGGAACTTGAATAGTAATATTCACTTTTTCCGCGGACTTTGGATCCGAGCCAACCCAAAGCCAGTATTTTATCTGAGCCATTCCTTTACTAGTTTTATGTGTATTGATGGCTCCTGATGCCATTTCTGTCGTAGTTTTTCTTTCTGAAGAAGTAGTAATTGAACTGGTAGTACTGGAAATAATATTAGTGTTATCATTAGTAGTAGTAGTAGTTGTAGTAGTAGAAGTAGTAAGAGTAGTAGGAGTTTCAGGAGTATGACTTGAAATTGAGGATGATGAAGAAAAGTTTTCTCCTTGTTGAAATTCTTTCTCTTTCTTTGTCCACTTATCCAGGATTTCTCCATTAGGAGTTGATGATACAAATGAAGAAACTGATGGTCCTCGATTACTATCATGATTCTTATTAATATTATTATTTTTATTCTTATTATTATTGTTATTGGAACTACTAGAAATTTTGTAGAACCTTGGACTATTTCCAGGCTCTGGAAATGCAACCGAATGACCTTGACCTTGACTCTGACTGTGTCTTTTGTCATTCTGGCTTTGGCTTAGGTCGTAATTCACATTAGTCGATGATCGCGTTGCATTAATGTTGTTGTTATTATTGTTATTATTATGATTATTATTATTGTTGTTGTTGTTGTTTTTGTTGTAGTTGTCTTGTGAATTTGAGTTGGGACTTTTCATCGTTACCGTCATTGTCATGGTAGACAGGCCGTTGGAGTAGGAATCGGAATTGGAGTCGGAATTAGAGTCAGGATTAGAACCAAAACGTCCATCACCTCCTCCATTTGAATTGGAATTTGAGGGTGTCAGAATGATTGTATCAAGAAGTTGTACCGAGGATTCGGATGTGACTGCATTTTCCGTACTAAAGTAGATATTGCTATTGTGGATGTGTGAGGAGGGTCGTTGCATAAAGTCACTACTACTACTACACTTTCCCCTCTTCATTCGTAGGATTCCAATTCCTTGAAGGAGAGCAGTGGCAGCTAAAACGGCTTCGGAAGTTGCATGAATACTCCCGAGGAATGAGCCGTCTGAGAGCTGTAATTTACTCAAAGCCAAAACTGCTCCCGTACGATTCCAGTGTATTGCTCCAAATCCCGGTCCATCGAATTTCCCTTCCTCTACTTCTGCTGCTACTACTACTCCTTCTTCCTCCGCTTCTTCTTCTGCCTCTTCCTCATCAGACGTACCACTCGTATCGTCACTCACTACGGAAAGTGCCTATAAAAGAAACATACACACAAAGACAGGGTATGTCATTTATGTCTATTATTCATTCATGTACATTGTAAACTGGGCACTATGCACTATACCATATGCAAGGAACAAGCTACAAGCTACAAGCTACAATCTATCCGTGTGTCATATGTATGTGCACTGCAGAATTTATTGATTTTTTTTGGAGGATGAGGAGGGGAGAACGTCACAGTCCAAACTCCAAACCGGAGCTGGAAACATTGAGGATTGAGGATAGAGGAAAATTCTCATTCACATCAAGGAATGGTGTGGTATGGTCTGGAATGGTCTAGTATCTATAGTATATCTTTTAGGGAGGGGAAGTATAGAATATATATATAGGAAAAGTAGGATTTCCTATCCATATAATAATAAGTTTTCATGCAAGTTTTTGTAGTGTTATTTTAGAAGAAGAAGAAAAAAAATGCGTGGATTTTTTTTTATTCCAAGAAGCTGCATACCTGGATAGCAGTGGCAGTGGTAAAAATATTCCCAAAGGAACCATCCGGATTCTGGAGATGTGCAAGATTTTTGAGGGCTTCTCCCATATGCTTTGTCAGAGCCTCATTATGTCTTTTCCTTCGAAAACACTCCAATGCCAGAAGAGCCATACTCCTCGTGTCTACAAAACAAAACATGTCAAATCAAATCCAATCCAATCCACTCACCAATCTTGTACCTTGGATTTTTTTCCATCTACATATATAATATAAGTACATATACATACATATATGTATACGTCTGTCTACTGTCTACTCAAAATTAATGTATGTGTGAATAACGTAGAACACAGACAGACGATAAAAAATAAATAATATGCAGTTTCATTTACAAGAATTTCTTTGTTATTCATTTTATTCTACATAAAGTGTATTATGAATTCTTCATGTAAATTAACTAGTATATTAAATTTTAATTATTTTATTTTATTTTGTTTAATTTAGTAAAGATATTTACCTATGGAATCTGGGGATGAGCCTTCATTGGCGACGAGGGCCAGATGTCGAATTTGACGTTTGTGCAAGTGAGATCCACTGAGGCAACTCACGAGAGAAGTAATACTAAAACCGAAGGATTCCGGGAAGCCGGGATAGTCTGAATCCTCATGGTGTTTTTCCAGAGAGACTAATAACAAAAATACGTACATTATTTTCATTTCATTAAATTTCCTTTCATGTGTAGTGCTTCAGATAGGCCATACGAACAAATTTAATATGCTCAGAAAGAAAGGAACATTTTGTGTGTAGTCAGAGACTGACTTGATTACACATTTTCTCCTACTATATTTTATATTTACATATTATTTTATATCTTATTGGCTTCACTTCATTGATCTTGGAACTTGGAACTTGGAGATTCAAATCTAACTGTCATTTTCCTCTCCATTTCATCTATTAACATCACATTATTAAACCATTTCTCAAGATTCAAGATATGATCCGAGTCTCAGGTTCTGCGTTCTGAGTAAATTAAAAATCTTTTGTTACATAATACTGCTACTGGTTGCCGGCTGTTATTACAGACGAATGGCAATTATATAATTTTATCATAGAATCTACCTTGTAAATTATATACGTAAAAGCTAGAGGTGTTATAAGGTGACAAAATCATATCTTTTTGATAGTATAATTTGAATCTTTGATTTTTTTTAGAGATTAGTAGATTAGAGAGAATAAACGTGCGAAATGTTTAATTTACAGTTGGGTTTTATACTGTATTTTAGTAGCATACAAATGATTCAATAACAGGGATAAAATTATTATGTTACGTTCTTTCCATTTTCCATAAATCTATAGATCATATTAGTCAATATAAATAAATAAATAAGTAACATGTGACATGTGGAGAAATTTACAAACCTATTAGGTTATGTCCATAGAAATTTCTGGGATCCTTACAAACGGCATTCAGGGCGAGAGCATACCATGCGATCCCACTTGGCGTTACATCATGTCTGTCAATGGTAAATAAATACAGTAGTAAATATAAAATTTAATTATATTCGCAGCAGAGCTACATAAATCATACTGCACAATAGCTTAATCAAAATGTAACATAAATTATTACTTGTGTTTTTAAAAACAGTTCCTAGCACATGCCATGCCATACAGTTTACAGTTTCAATGCAATTACTTTTAGAATTTTAGGATAGAATAATTTGAACAAAAGCTCTAGGTTATAGTTTCTAAATTCTAAATTCTGGATTCTAGGTTCTAGATTCTAGATGATTCCAACTAAAGAATAAATAAATATAATGAGTTTGCCGTCGGGGGATCGGAGAACACTGAGAATTGTGCATTGAACATTGAACATGATTCTGAAATAATTGCGTAGAAAAAGTTTTTAGTCAATCAACCGACTGACTCTCTTTCGTTCTTTCGGTATTTTGTTTCTCTTCTCTCTTCTCTTTTCTCCTTGTCGTTTTGTCGTTGACTGACTCGAGCGTTTTTTAGCTCCCTTTAGCTTGTTTTCATCCAATCCTCGTACTTTCAATTTTATCCGGTTATTTCAGCCGTCCAGCAAGAAATTGGGCAATTCATCGTTCAATTTATGTCGCAGCACGACAACCGGAACAACAAGCACAACTAAACATTGTGTACTGTGTATTGTGTAATATAGATATCTCCTGTATGTATGAGTAGAAAGTAGAAAGTATTAGAGAGAGAGAGAGTTTGACTGGAACTGAAACTGAAAGTTGAATTGGAGCAGCTGAAAAACTTGAGTGAACTCAACTCAGCTCAACTCAACTCAACAACAACAAGGAAACTTGGACACATTCCCTAATCAACAGCAAAAACTATTAAATAAACGCAGTTAGATATAGAAAATAGAATATAGATTTGGATTCGTATTCCATTTCGAATTTGGACTTTGTACTTGAGCTCGATACTGTTTTATCCTCCACGTCAACAACTTTTACAATGTTCAATGTACAAAATAAAATATATCTATATGAGTTTAGTTACAAACAACTTTTTAGTCTTTTTCTACTTGTCTAATCTGTACCAGAGAAGGGAAATGGGAGAATAGGAAGCCAAAAGAAAAAAAAAGTATATGTACAAAAAAATACAAAATACAAAAGGCAAAACAAAAAAATATAAATACAGGCAAAAGTAGAGAAAACAAGAATGACGGCGGATGGATCGGAAAAAGAACGGAACAAACCTTATCAATTTTTCGAGAAGTTCTATTTCTAATTGTTTTGCACTCAGTCTAGCTTCGAGGTCATTTTCCGTTGGCCAGTCCTCGTCTGCAGCGGAAGCGATGGCTAATATAGCTCTCGGTGTGTCACCTGCAGTCCACCCAAAATTCACATCTTGCTCTCGCTTCAACCACACTAATCCTCGATCTCTGATTTCCTTCGTCTTCTCGTACACTTCCGACGTCAGCCATTCTGTACACATACAAACAAGAGAAACAAGAACAATTTATTTAATTTTATATTACATTTTATATTTTAGAATAAAAACACACAACACACAAAACAAACATTTCACAAACTTGCAAATAAATAAAGACTCGATGTACAAAGTACAAAATATACACGAAATGAATAAACAATGGATAATGGCTAATGGATATTTCTTTTCTTCTCCCATGACTAATAAGAATGTCCAATTCCCACCCACATTCTACACTATAACTATAAACTACAAAATGTACACGGTGAACTTTGTACTGAACACTGAACGCTGAAGCTGGAGCTGAAGCTGAAAAATACCCGTAGCTGATCCACGATACACATTGACAAATAATCAATACATATTTTTATATCAATATCAATTTCAGTAGTGTGATGTAATACTAAAACTTTTCCTTTAGCTACAGTCTAGATTCTAGGTTCTAGATTCTAGAAAGTAGAGTCTAGAGTCTAGAGTGTAAAACTTTGTTGATCCCAACTCCTAAAGATATTTCTGTTCGGTAAAGAAAAAGAAAAGGAAAAAAAAGGAGAGAAAGAAAAAATGAAATGCTAGGATTTGGGCTATACATTGAATATTTAATACAAGTCGAGATTGGAGATTGGAGATTCGAGTCGTCATCTCATAGACCAAAGGCTCAACTCTCAGCTTCAGCTTCAGCTTCAGCTCAAAGGCTGGTTTACTTCAGCGTTCAGTACACTAGGCACTAGACACTAGACTTTATACACTAGACACTACGTGTACACACTACATGCATAATTTGACAGGGATGTATTTATAAAGTAATGAATGAATGAATGAATGAAGAAGAAGAAGAGGGCACAAACCTCGAGCAAGACACAGGTCGAGGAGGAATACTGATATTATGTAAATTTTAAGGGGGAGAACACAGATCCGATATTTCCTAGCAGTCCAACTTGTATTTGTATTCGTCATTTTGACTGTTGTGAATGGGAGTCTGATTCAAAGTTTAGAGCTAATAGTACAGTCGATCTAGATCTCGACATGAAGATTTTTCAGAAATTTCCCTTTATTTCCCTCCTACAAGAAAATCAAAAAATTGAAGAAAATGAAGAAATCCCGTCTACTTGATGGTTGATGATACTTGCTGGTTTGGTAGTTTGCTACTTGGTATTTGGTACTTGGTAAAATGGCTGATGGAAAAAACCAAACCCAATTCTAGATTCTAGATTCTACAGATTCTATAGATTTAGGACTCCGGATTCAGGATTCTAGAGGTGGAACTGGATTCTGGATGCTGAATGTGAATGTGAATGTGGATCTCTGTGTAGATTCTACGATATATTCTATATTCTAGATTGAGATTGAGATCAAAATCCAAATCCAAAAAATGTAGAATGTAGAATGTGAATCTTTCCTTGACAAAAAAGAAGAAGTGGAAAACTGGGAATCGGAAAAGTTCAAGGCAAAAGTAGCTCAAGTTAGTTTCAAGGTTCCGTTTCCATTTCCACTCCCAGTTACTTTTTTGGGTGCGTCCTCACAGTTCCAGCTACACTTTTCTACTGAGCTCAAACAGGCGAGCAGAAGCAGAATCATCCACTTTCATTCTACTCCACTTCCACTACTACTTTCTCCTCTTTCTCTCTCTTGTTCTCTTTCTCTGTCTCGCTCTCTCTCGCTCTTACGATGCACATCTATAGATACACTACAAGACATAAAACGACTGTGTGCGGTCCCCGCAGAATCTCTCCTCAGTTTATTCCGCATTCTCTCTCTTCTCTCTCTATCCTTCCTTCAATTCACTTGAATGGCCTGATTCTGCTTGTTCTCATTCTCCTTCTCCTTTTCGCTCTCCTTCTCCTCCGTCTCGTTCTGGCCCTACAGGATGAGCATAGATGTACTTTCCGAGTATCTATGAGTATTCTAGTATTCTAGGGTATGATGTGTGTTGTATGATGCATTTGCTATACCACTATACCATAACTCAATTTCTTTATTGTGCAACCTATACATAATATCAGCTCATATAGTACACACAAGTACACACAAGTACGTACGTAGAATTTGGAACTTGGAACTTGGAACTTTGAGTATGGAACAAGAACATAGAAGCAATTTATCGGGTATACTCGGATGTAGACTGTAGACTTTCTACTTGTACTTTCTACTTGCTAATACCGTACTGTGCTACTAACACTACACTTCTTCTTCTCCTTCTTCTTCTTTTACCAGTTACCACTACTCTTAGCTCTTAGCTCTCAGCTCTTAGCTACACTTACCTCTTCTTATATATTTTCTTGGTCCCGTATCCGAATATCCGAATACCCGAATTTCAGAAATTCAGCTTCGCCGTCGGATTTTGAATAGGGAGGTTTCCCCAACTGAAATACATGCATAAGTATTGTAGACATTATACATATTGACGGATTGAAATATACGTAGACACTAGACACTAGACAGAGAAGACAGAGTAGACAGAATTATTTTTCTTGCTCATACAACTCAAAAAACTGAAACTGAAAAGTCAAAGAAGAATAGTTGAACATCAAACATCAAACATTCAACTTTTCTTTTATTCTCTTTTTTTTCCTCTGGTTTCTGGTTGGGATTCAGAATGGTTTTTATATGAAGTGAAAAAAAGGTGATAATATAGATAATAGTCGGAATATCTTTTATTCTTGTTTCTTGTGGCCACAAGACGTCATTTTCCAAATTTCCAAATTTCCAAAATGCCAAATTTCTTTGCAAACTAAAAAATATTTCAACTTGAAATTATACTCTTGGAACAATAAACAATGTATTGTAAATTGTACCTTGTACTTTGTACATTGACGATTTGAGACTTGGGACTTGAGACTTGAAACTTGAACTGTGGTGTGAAAACATGAAGATGACAAACGACAGACTGGTAAAATGTTGCATGTACTTCATGCTCCGTACTCTAGACTCCACACTCCACACTCTTGAACGAGCGTGTACAATGTAAAATTTACAATGTGTAGACTTGAGAATGTTCAATATTCAAGTCAACTCTTGCCTATTCAAATTTCAATTTCAATTTTGAATAGAAAATTGAAAAGGAGGCAGAATAAGAATAAGAATATGAAAAAGAACAAGAACAAGAATAAAGAGTAAAGAATGAGGAGATGACGAGAGGATGAGAAGACGAGGGGACGAACAGACAAGGAGACGAGAGGAAAACAAAGAAAAATGGGAAAAATTATAAAACTTTCGTCATTCTCAGCAAACCAAGAGGAAAGTCTCTCCATCTACTTTCTCCATTTTTTCAGCCTTTCTTTTCCTCTTTTTTTCATATTTCTTTTCATGACGTTCTACATATGTTGCACGCAAGTCTGACTTTTTTCTCTGTGTACCCATGTATAATGTATATAATGTGTGCTATGTATTGTCTATTGTCAATTGTCAACAATGTATTTTCTTAATATATTTTGAAGTCTCATCCTCATTTTCCCTGCCTGCTCTATCTATCCATCCAACCATCCATCTATTCCTCGTCATCATCATTATGCATAGTCCAAAGTCCAACCAAATGAAGCTAGACCTTTTGATCTGGATCTGGATTGGAATTTGAATTTGGATTTGGATTTGGTTGAATGGTCATGTTGTCTTGTTTTCTATTTACAGTATTTCCCCATTACTTTCTCTTTTTTTATTACAAAGTATGACGTATGACGTTGAATGTTTTGAATGTTGAATATTTGAACCAAGTTTCTTCCAGCCTCGAGCTTTGAGCTTTGAGCTTCGAGCTTCGAGACAAAAGAAAGAAAAGAGAGAGAGGAGAAAACAAGTAAGGAGTAAAAAGTGAGAAAAAAAGAGCAAATAGATGTTTATTACAGTGAGTAGTGAATTCAGTACATTGTGCATCCCGTAGTAGATGATGTATACTTTTGTTGAAAACTAAGATCAACAGCAGCAGCATGCCGACTACAAACCGACTAAAATGCTCTAAAATAAACTGTGGAGATACCAGAGATACTTTTATCCAGCTGCAGTTCTACCAAGTTCTATGAATACACATTATACATTATACATATTATGTATGATGTACACTGTGCACTAGACCTCTTCATTTTTACAACTTTGTTGAAAGTCTGGAGTGCCACCCCTTCAAATCGTTCCTTTTGGTGTAGAAACCAACCTCTGAAAAAATCAGCTCATTAAAATTAGTTTTAGA
>JABASP010000901.1:0-38148 GCA_019776565.1 Sminthurinus signatus | reverse complement strand
TATAAAAAAAAGACATAAATACACAACAAAATTTGTATTTTGGTTTTAAAAGTTTGGTTTATACTTTTTGACTTCAACCATAAGTTGATGAATATTGACAACATCTTGACGTCCAGAAAGGCTAGAAAAATTTTCATTTAAAATCTTTTGGAATCTATGATAATATTGAACGAGAAGTGTAAGTGCTTGTTGGAGAACTCCAGCACCAGTACGAAAACTAGGAAATGATGACATTACATCCCGATTAATTGACTCTATTGCACCTTTCCAAACTGTACCAAATGAGGCAATGATTGATGATACACGACCTAAAAAATGAAGAAGAGAGGGCATGATAATTTACACTTACAAACATACACAGTATACATATATTATATACATTTATACAATATTATGGTTCTTTAATGAAAACCAAGAAATGATTGTTTTTCCATACTTTCTTTCTGGGCTAATTTATCTGGATTATTTGGTTCAGATTGAAGGAGATGCTCTGCTTCCTTCACAAATTGTATTAGTCCACCGAAATGAGGAAATAAAATTTCTTCAGCATATTCCGACGTTCTTGAAACTAGGGAACTTCTAAATCTATCACTTTCTTTTGGCTCTTGTCCCTTTTCCTATATAAGTAAATTTAAGCATCCCAATTATTCAAAGGATATATATAGTATAACATACCACATATAATATTTGTACACCTTTGTGTAATTTTATATTTATATAGCAGTAAATCATAGATAATTCACTTACCAAATGAACAGACAATATGAGATCGTAGTTATTGATAAGAAAAACTAATTGTTTGGATCTATCTTGAAATGCACTGGCCATTCTAATTAAATTTTGATCCATTTCTTCTTGAAGCCAGTGTAAGGATTTTCTAACTCTGTCCTGTGGAAATCCAGCATCAATAAGAGCCAAACCACTACTAAGTTCTGCATAGCGACGAGTTATCTGTAAATAAATTATTTACACAACAAATTCACATATAATATATATACACAATACAAATACTGGTCAAAAAATATACTTTATACCTTTATAAATTAGACACGAAAATATGTAAGAAAAAAACAATAAAAAATGAGAGTCATACATAATGAGGCATTAAATCTGTAGGCATTGTTTCACAATTTCGTAATGATAATGCATTTGCAGATAAGGCTCGATCTAGGGCAGGCCAAATACTGTCTAATGCAGCACTAAAAAATCGGTCTAATGCTGGAACAGCTCTTTTATGTGCAACCATTTGAAGACGAAGAATCACATGAGCACATAATAATATTCCAATTCCATCCCAGCTATTTAAAACTCCTTCTTCAACTACCGTCTGTAAAGTCAAAATAAGAGAACACACAATATAAAAATACTTTGTCATTTTTTATGTAATTACTATTGACAATTGACACTATAAGAAAACTAGTTAGTTTTATATATAGTAATAGTGAAAAAATAAAAAGAACTTACCAAAATATGCCCCAGAGTTTTCCCCATCACTACATCAAAAAGTTCTGAGAGTTGTTGTCCTTTAAGAAGAAAGAAATCATGAAGAAATAAATATTCTCGACAACAATTATCTACAAGAGTAAAGATGAGGGAACGGAATAGGGATTCATAAGGGAGAGGAGGTCCATTCCAAGCATGAGGCACCAGAGCTGGTGCTTCAAGATCTTGTAGTAATTCAGCTCGTTTTCCTAAAGAGAATACAGGATTTTTGGTTTTCACTTCCTCTGGTGCTCCAAGTAAATGATCTTTATTAGCAATTTCAGAGGTTTGTTTCTTTGATAGACGAGAGGCGTAGGTTTTGAAGTATGAGAAATAGATTTTACTCATTGTGTCCGTGTACTCAGCTTTCACTTCTTTTGCAATGTATTTTTCATTACTCAGAAGGAATTCATAGAAAAATCTGTGAAAGTGAAGTGGTAAAAAACCCCATTAATTATACACATATGTACCTATAACTAAAATGTATAGATGGAACAAAATTAAATTTGTATTTAGAATCTTGTACAGTACAATGTACAATCTATACTCTGTATATTTGTACTTACTTGTGTTTTAGTAGTCCATTTTGAGGGATTTGATAATTGGTAACTGGTTTACGAAATTTATAAATTTGTGAGAGTAAATATTCTCGGACTTTAGCTGTGGCACGTATAGTTAGTTTTTGTAGCACATCATAAACATCTTTAGCTGATCTCGTTTCTCTTGCTGATGAAACAAATGCAGCTTTTTGCCCTAGGATTTTTAATTGCTCAATAAAAATGGATTCAGTAGCAGGAGTTTCTAAAATTGTCCTATATGAAATGAAAGAATATAAAAGTATGTATTATGTATGTATACAATTATGGCAATCTGTATAATATTTTACTTTTATATAGCCTTATTTACTTGTAAACATATTCATATTGTTACATATTACATATTACGTACTTGATTAATTTCTCTGGAACAATCATATCATCTACAAAAGAGGAAAGTTCTCCTCTCACAGCTTGACGATTACATAATTGCACACTCATACTAATGGATTGTTTCTGCAAAGTCTCAATTTCATTACTGAGAGATCCAAGTTCCTTTTGGAATCCCAGCAACATTTTCTCCATTGCCTCCAAAATTTTATCACAGTCGTCAATTTGATTGTGAAGATTTGCAATGTTTCCACTTTCTCGAATGTAATCTTTTATGGATTCATTCTCAGCCTGTAAAATATCAAATCAAATATTCAGTTTAGCCATCATGTATGAAAATTGTAAATTACGAATCAGAAAACAACTCCAACAACTTTCTCCATATGAATTTAACTACATGTAAATGTGTATGTATGTAAACATGAATCTGCCAATCGACTTACCTCACGAAGTTCCTTTTCAATATTCCTCGAATACTCTCTTAAATCACCTTGTGATTGCAAGGCTTCTCTAACTAAATACTCAATTTCCGGACTAACTTCATCTAAAAATCCTGCTGTGTCCATCCTTTTAGCTTATGTATTATATATAATGTTGGATGCAAAAATGAGTGTAAAATGTCTATGAACTTTCACCATGCAAAATATAAACTACGTAAACACATGCTTTAATGAAAAAGTTAAACAAATTACTAAGAAAAACACTAAAATTACGAGTAAAAATGATTTCAGATGTCAAAGAATTTTATATTTCTAAGATTTTTCTACTGTGCGCTTCTACACAAGGAAATCGTATGCGGTATAGAACTTTTGTCAAAACGTTTGACGTACTTTTTTTCAGTTTTTTGTGTAAAAATGCCACACAAAAATTATGTTTTATTAAACTGTTATTTAAATCGCATTTAAATATACGTATCATGTATTATATAGTATTATCGATTGTGTATATTTTGCATATTATATGTATTACTTAACGGTATATAAATCTAATACATTTGCATGTACATTGTACATATTACATATCTATAATCTATACATTATACTGTATAATTTATACATCATCTTCAGCATCGCCTGCATTTTCTTTTGCACCTATGAAACGGGAATAAAAATAGAGATTAGTACATGCAGTATTAGTACTCAATACAATACAATCATATCTCATACATCTGTATGTAATGAATATATATGAAATATAAAATAAAGACAAAATCAGTCATTTTATGAACACTGAAATCTCACCTGGATTTTTATGGAGTTGTTCAAAAGCGTCTTTCAAAGCTTGAATGATTTGACTGATTTCCTCAGGCTCCAATTTCCGTAAAACTTCAACAGACGTTGTGTTTTGACTGAAAGCTGATTTGTATAAATCAATTGTAAGCTCAGAGAACTTTTCTAAGCTCTCCCTTCTAATTTCCTCATGGTACTTCAGGTTTTCTCTTCGAAACTCTTCGAAACTCTTATTGTTCTCCAGTTGAAATTGTCGGAATATTTCCAGCAATTGGATCTATAAAAATAATGAATGTCAAACAATAAATACATTAGTGATACTTTATACAAAAAACCTTGAATTTCACAAAATCAAGAATACATTATATAAAATCAAAACTATAATAAAAACTGTGTGGTGTGATACTTTTTCTAAATGAAAATGACATTATTCAGTTCTAGATAAAATAGTACTACATTGGCTAAGAGAAATGGCTATTACTCTGGCTATAATTCGGAGTAGGTTTTAATAAATCAAAGGGTGTATTTTCCCGTGTACAATAAAAATGAAGAAGGCTAAAAAAGCAGATCAGAAAAACATACTCTGTGTGTGCAACAATTATGTCAACCTAGTGCCAAAGTATAAGAGGATTTCTAATTTCTGTGCTGTTTATTATGTATAGAATAAATACTTGATACAAGTAACATAAAAGTTCATATCAAAATTTGTACTTTATAGAAACTAACCTGGTTACTTTCCATTCTATTTAATTTGTCATGGAATCCTTTTATGATTCCACCCCCTGCTCCGCCCAAAGCAGTGAAGAAAGCCACCGCTGCCCGAGGATACTGTCTAATGAGTTCCATTATTCCTTTTAAAAACTTAATTTCTTGAACTGTAGACATATAAAATGTAAAACTGAAAAGTATTGAAACGTAAACAAACAAAATTACAGCAACTGTTTACACAAACGATAAATGATGCAATAATAAAACTTGATTATTTATAACAATTGTACATATGTATAATGTATATCAATCAAGGAAAGTACAACAATGTTGAAAAATAAAAACTATACTTACAAGTTGGACAATATACTACTTTATGATCACAGTTAGGACTATACTAAAAATGACGCTCTCAATTATCAATCTCTCTATTAGATTCTGAATGCTATCACAAGGACTCTATTCCACAAATAGATTTAGAAAAAGCATGGTGAAAATTAGTTTAAATTTTTAAAAGTAGGAGAGACACAACTCTCTTAATCTAAATTTCATCAAAATGCAAAATGTAAATGGAGAATATTGAAAGAGAGAGAGAAAGATAAGGACACAACTGGAAATTCTTCGCATTCTTGTCGTTGTTTTTGCAAATACACACAAAATTACCTTAGCAGAAGAAAACTACATGCGTATACATACATTTGTATTTTAAAGTTGTGTGTATTTCATATTTCGTTTTTACAAAAGGAATTTAGTCAGTAGGATGTAACATGTAGTCAATTCTTTTCGTTTTTCCTCTGATTGACAAGAATATGGGATTTTCCAGTTGTGACTTTGTATGTATCTAAACTTCCTTTGCTGTACTTTTCTAAACGAGAGCTTAGATTTGACGCGAAAAGAAGATGGGGTGAGGAAGAAGAATTCATTGTCCATAATATACCATTTATTACGTTTCCACACTCATGATTCAAGTTGTCTGTAAAAATACATAAAATACACACAATTGAATAGTGAATTATTGAGCTATTTACACGGGAATGCGTAATGTGTATGCATGAATAAAGTTTGTAGATAATATGCTTGTGCAAAAAAGTAATTGGTACGTACATACAGTTTTCTGATACAAATGTTGAGACTTCCCCTGAGGAGGATGAAAAGAGTTCAATACATACACACGAAACAGAGTCCAGACTGTATGAAGGACAGCATAGAAAATATCAATAGTGCATCCCTTTCATTTCCCCCAATACATTTTCAGACGGACATGACCAGTTCATACTGAAGAAAAAAAGCGTCAACATGAAAACGTTAACAGCGGCTGACTTTGTATTCGTTATATTCATTCTACTGAAAATGAAAGAGAAAGCACTGACGGTGAAAGCAATATGTACAACTACAAGGATGAACACAACTATGTACACTGTACATTTAACTGGAAGAAGCAGGGCAACTAAAAAAGTAAAATGCATAAGGTTGAAATGATTGCTCAAAATATAACGATAAAGTTGAATGCAAAGAACGATATGAAATATGCTCATATTCCCCAGTTTAAGAAACAGGGGAAAGAAATTCAAAATCCACCAGTACACGAAAAACTATACAATATTATGTACGTATAGATTTATTTAATATGTTTTAACTGCATAATACAATACAGAATACAGAGTAGTTGAATATTATTCATTATTCATGTTTTTCTTTTAAAACAAGGTGGCTCGGAAGTTTTACACTTTACACAATATTATTTATATACTTTGAAATTATACATTTATTCTATACATAATAAACAGCATAGAAATTAGAAATCCTCTTATACTTTGGCACTAGGTTGACATAATTGTTGCACACACAGAGAATGTTTTTCTGATCTGCTTTTATCCTTCTTCCTTTTTATTGTATATTGTATTGTGTATTTTATATAATGTATTTTCTTAATTCTTGATTTTGCTTAGTATGTAGTATGTAGATGTAGTCGGTTCATTACTATTATTATTATTTAGTCGGGGAGTGTACATATAATTCATAATATAGAGGAGCAATATCATATCATCATCATCGTGCGTGTGTTAGTTACACAAAATACTTTGAATTATACGAATTATATTATGCTGAACAATATTACACTGTTATATTATTATCATGTTGTTAATTACTCCTGTTATAGATAAATATACACATCTTTTATCTTTATTATAGTCCATATAATACTCAATACTCTAATCTCTAATGCTAACAATGACGACTTTAAAATGCGGAATCTCCTTGTATTTTTTCTATCATTTATTATTTATTACTTTTCGTTTCATGTTTCATGATTGGATTTGGGATTAGAATAGTACAACATACGTTACGCTTGACGTTTTATATCTAAAATCTAACATGTATAACTACATCACTACTGAAAACGTACAAAACCTGTACGCAGAAAAGACATTATTATACACATATATATTCTATTATAGTTTATATAGTACTTCCTGAAATTCTAAGGCACTTTTCCTCGGAAAAATTAAAGTCGTCCCGTGTAAGTCTTGTACGGAGAGATAATATTTTGATATTTGATATTTGATACTCACATATCATTTCATTTTATATCCTTAATTGGTTCCATGATTTGAAAGCAAGAGATTCCATTATACGTACACTATAATGTCCTACACATACTTATATAAAGTCACTTTTATCATTTTGTTTGTTTCATATTTCATATACATGATATTTTATTATATGGTACAGCAGACTACAGACCTGATTGAAATTCATGTAGTATTTTAAACTGGGGGAAGATCTCATTTTGTTTTCACAATTATACAGGTATATACATAGTAGATTGTTACTTTTACTTTTTCATTCTCTTCCCTTTTCATTTATACAACACAGTCATACTCTGTTTTTATCTATAACATACATTCAAATAATATATTTATAATTTATATTTCATATAGTACATACAACCTTTTCTAAAAATACTCTTTATTACTTTACGCTGATCCTCTCTGATTTTTTGCACTTCTTCTGTACTTATTATTATGTAGTTTTATTATAATAGCATGAAATAAGCATAACACTAATTTTTACTGTTATTTTTTTCCTTTAGGCGTTATGATATAATGAAACATTTTTTAAGGCAACTTGAATATTATTGTGTTATATATTATTATGCTATTTGCTTTTGTGTTCCCTTTCAAAATACATCATACTTTATACGTGTACATATACTGATATTATAATACGGTTCAAGTTGATTAAAAGTGGTCACGTTGAAAACTCAAAGTACTGTGTGTACAACTGATACACGCATACTCAATATACTAAATAGATAAATATTTGATATAACTTACTCGCACTACGGATCAAAACTTTAAAAATAAATACTAAACTATTGTCTATTGTCAGTCTACAATTAACTCAAAAACTCAACTGTAAACTGACCACTAATCTAAAATTTAGTTACACTTAATTTTTTTATATTTAGGCATCATTCTATTTTTCTTGTTTCATATTAGAATCAGTTTGAAAACTTTTACTTTGTTTCATTTACCATTATATTTTTACAAACAGAAGATACTATATCATACAATGCATATAGTAATTTGAATTCCAAAAACATAATTATTACAATAATCATAATTGCCTACGAAGACTTATAGAAGGGGAAAAAACGCTGCCTACATTTTTGTTTCAGCAACCAATAAACTTTCTCCTATAGAAATTAGAGCAACTGAATACACATATTTTTTAGCGTACACACACACCACTCATACACACGCAACTCTGTACGTAAAACACTGCTGAATTTTCTCTTGCTTAGCATTACAAACTAAATACTGTACTGTATCATAAATATACATTATACAACGTACGTGTGTAGTATATATGTACAAATTAGATTCAATAATAATTTACAACATAATTACATTTTGGCTGTTGTGTACTTCATGATTCATATTATGATAATAATTAATAAAATAAAATAATAATCATAATTCATAATACATTATACATTATATATGTTTTATCGAGCTGCTAAATTCTAAAACTATCATCTAAATCATCGTAATTCTTATATAACTTATAAGCTATTAACGTATTCTTGTTCTTTCAAGTTTTCTCAATCTCAAACCTAATAATATAATATAATGAATAATGTTTTTTTTTGTATTACTTAGTTGTTAATAAGAATATGAATAATTATATAGACGTATGTATATCATAATATATCATACAATAACAATATAGTAATAATAAATTTACATTTTCCTTCTTAGTTTGTTTTCCCTTCTGATGAATTAAAATTGAATAAGTTTATAATATATTATACATGCATATGCATGTTTATATGTATCTTTATATATACTTGATAATAATAATCTTAAGTTTTATGATGATGATGATGGGACCAATAACGTCTTATCATTTGAGAGTTTTGGTTACAAATTATTTTATCAGCTTTTGCTCAACCTAAAGATTCCAATTACAAGGGACGGGTGAAATTTGCTGGAAACATTCCACGTTCTCCATTTTCCTGTAATAAAAATAAAGTAAAATGTACAATTTTAGATTTTTTTACTCGGTATTCTAGAGCGAGTATTAGAATACAAAATACAACTAATATAATACTTTTGAGATGGCATGCTTTTGTTTCAAAATATTTTTAAATAGCATACCTTGCAACCCATTAACCAGCCTTCTTCCTGCTCTTCTGGATCTTCATATTCAATTACATTTACAATTTCGCCAGCTAAAGAAAGGAAACACGTTTTTGAGGTTTAATTTTCATCAACTTTTAATTTTTTAATAGTGCTTTCATTTTGAATTTTGAACTTATAGAAGAGCTTTTAGCAATGTTTAAAATTGAAGTACATACCTTCGAATGATAATTCATCGTTATCTTCTTTTTGATATCGATAAGTTGCTCTAACTCTGTACAGAACTCCTGTGAGAATCAAAAGAAGAAGAATAATCACATTTTAATACTTTTCATTGTCATTCATCATTTCCAATTATTCACACTTAAATCTTAAATATAAACATACTAAAGTAACAAATGTTAATTTTAGTTACAGAATACAGAAAATTCTCAAGTTCACATCAAAACATTAAACACAAAAAGAAAACTCCACACATAAAACTATCGAAATCGATAATAGATACAAAACTCTCTTGTTATATTACACAACTAATCGTAAATCGTAAGTAAAAAGTACACGTACATAAACACTCTAAAGGTATGATACAAAATAGTGTACACCTAACTTTGTATATGTATAAAACTTTTTTGTTTTGTTTTGTTATGATGATAATAGTTAATTGAGTGTGTACTGCTTACCCGGGATTTCACTTTTTTCCGGGTCAGAACTATTGTTGTTACTGGTGTTATTCTTAGCACTATTAGAATTGGCATTGGAGTCAGTCACATCTCCATTGTTGAGAATACCATGCAAAGGAGCGGAAGCGGAAGAAGAAGAAGGAGTCTTGTTGTTTCCAATGGACGGAGATGAGGGCGATTCTGCATTATTCGGATTCGGATTGGAATTAGAATTCAGTTTCTCATTGTTCGTGTTTGTGTTTGTTCGACTCGAGTCATTTGTTTCAGGTTCAGGTACGCTACTACTACTGCTATTACTATCACCGTTTGTCAAAACGGGTGATTCATTATTGCTACTACTGTTTCTTTGTTTGACGCTATTTGTCTCGTTCGTGGATGCTACGACTGAAGAAGTACTCGTTGTTGTTGTTGTTGTTGCAGTTGGTGCTGAGGGTTTGGTGGATGAATTTTGAACATTCACGTATAAGTGAGTGTCATCATCCAAATTGTTGTCGGAAGAAGATGCTGTTTTCATACCAGAAGGAGAAGAAGAAGTAGTAGTAGAAGAAGATTTTGCATTACTAGAGATAGGGGTAGTTGAGCTACTACTATTTTTCACATCTAAAGAATTAAAAAGCACACAATACACCACCATGCAAAAGGGTAAGTAAGTTTTAAAACAAAATACATAAAAAACAAGTAAAGTAGTAATACATAAATCAAAGATCAAATACAGAAGAAAAAAAATCCTTCATTTTGCCTTGTTTTCCAAAAATTAAAACAATACATGTTAAGAGAATTAAGAATTATTTATATTATTTTGTTACAAGTCCAGTTAGCAAAAAAAAATCAATCATGATATTAAGTTAAATAAATATTTAATATTTAGTATCACGTCTCATCAATAATCATTATCATTTATCATTATACCGTAAAAGTGCATAGTGTAAATTATAAATAGTAAATATCGAATACTTTTTGTAAAAATTTAAACCACCACATTGTTTATTGTCTAATTATTGTGCGTAGATTTTATAGAAAATATATAATAATAATTAGAAATCAAAACAAAAGGGTGCGTATAAATAACGATTTGTGTGCATGTGTGTGATTAAATAATTAGTGAGTTTTTCTATCTCTGTGTGTTTCATTCATGCAAATAATGTATAATATTATACTGTGCGTTTGTCATCTTTTGTTATTAGAACTAACTCTTCCTCTTTTTTTCTTGTAATAGTTCCTGAATCTAACATTAGTAAAAGTTCAATACCCTCAAGTCGATGACCTTTTGTATTAATTCCCGTTGTTCTAAAGTTAAAATACTCTTGCACATAATACATTTATTTATTTTATTTATTCTAAATTAATTTTTTAGACAAATACATTGTAAACTTTAAACCCACTAAAATAAAAGTTTAGACCTGAACAAACATTGCCATTGTTAAAGATTAGACATGAAGGGAAGGACTTTGAAAATCAAAACATGATGTGAAAAATAGATTCAAATACAAAGTGAAAATAGGAGAGGAGTATCAAAGATCTATTATCTATTACATATACAGCTAAAAAGGAGTATGAGGTGGAATTTAAATCTGAGCAATGATACGGAATATGGATATTGCAAAATTTCTTTGAAAGATTCGTTGTCGGTCATTTTTCATTTTTCATAGTCACACAGTCAATCGTCTTTTTATATCACAAGTTAATACACAAGTAAGAAGAAACGACTAATTGTAAGCACAGCAAACAAAAGTCACAGTTGATTTTATATTCATCAATTTACTATTATTTTTTGTTACTGTGAACAATTCAAACTCAAGTTTACTAGATTCTAGATTCTATAATATTGCATAATATTTCTATTTTCTACATATTGCAGTTTGTACACACGAGTTTTCTAATTTCTAATTTAGAATTACTAATTGCAAATCAACAATCAACACAATTCAAATTCAAATTCTTACATATAAAAAACAAAATCAAGTTTTTTTTTCAAACATTTACTTGTAACAACATAATTAAACACCATGTAAAAGGATTTTCTCAATTACCTTCTTTCGGTGAGTCCGTATTGTTTAAAATGGCATTTGAAGGAGCCTGAAATCCAAAAAAGAAACGAATATTACAATTTGAGAATTTACATTTATGATTATATCAAAAACTACTTTATAATTAAAAATTGAAAGAAAACCAACCAAATTCTACTGGATATTAAAAGTTGAAAATGAAAGTTACCTTAAAGTTGAGTGTTCCTTTGGCACTCTCCTTTGACAATCGCTCTACAATTCCTTCCAATTCTGTGTAAACCTGAAAGGACAAATTATTTTATTGCATTTTCCATAATATTTTGTGTAGGGTGTAGGAACATTTCAAATCTCGGATCATATTCATTCATGTGCTTTCTTTCATTTGATTCTTTTTCTCTTTTCTCAAAAGTGTCTCTCATTGAATACTTTTTATTATCTTTTATTTTCTAGCACTAGTTCTTGTAACTCAATACTCATAACATTAGTACACTCATCAGTTATTCAACTAAAAATGTTACACATTCCCAAGGGCATCCTGGATAATAACAACAAAGGAGCACTGCGTATATAAGAATCACGATTCACTAATGTTTAGATAAAACACCTCTTCATAAAGTATACAGTATGACATATTATGACGAGCTCTCAAGTTTCAACGCTGCTAATCTGTAAACTGTAGACGTGTCATTGTAAAACCATTTCAAAACTTATGATAATTTCAAATAGGTATGGCTGCTGTCTTCTGTATTCTGCGTATTCAAAGTCCTAATTAAATTTAACTTTTAAATTATATTACAAAACACTACCTAAACATTCATCCATGAAACTTTCTTGTTACAAATCACAAATACAAGACACCAGACGAGTACGTTACACAAGTTATAAATTAAAACTTGCTTCAACTGAAATTCCTCGCAGATCGTAGATCATCTCAGCTCAACTCAATTCAAGTTAAAAGTAATAGAACACAGAATTTTGCAACAAAAAGTAAACCTAACCTTTGAGGTTTCCGAGTGAAAAATATTTTCAGATGCAAATAGTGTAGACATAGCACTGACGAGGAAAACGATTCTCGATGCATACCTGTAAAAAGACAAAAAACACGGAATATAAAATTAAAATTTCTAAACTAAAAATACAAAAGAATCGTGTCATGTTAATTGAAAATTTCATATTTCATATTTTTAGTATCTTATTTGCAAAAATCATCTTACAAGGCTGGGAGCTCTTCATGGAGTTCACTGTTTAATACCTGTTAAAAAGATAAAGAAATGAAGAAGCATGATAATTATTATTCATATTATGGATTGGACGAGAGACATTAGGACGGTAATAAGAATAATAATGATAGTTCTTGTGATACAAAAAGTAAACCTTGAAGCAGTCATATGTTCTCATTATTTTTTTCACACCTCTTTTCGTTACTGCATTATTTTAACTATGTATTAAGTCTAGCTTTCAAAGTATATTCATTTTTCACATGTAACAGTCGATATATCATTTAGAGTTTAAAAATTCACCAATATTAAATATTAATTATTAGTGTTCATATTTTCAATAGTCACAAGTCAGAACGTCATTCAATATCAAAGGTACAAAGAACAAATATATTTTAAGGTTCATCTTTGAACCGCTTCAAAAAAAGGTTTAAACTTTTTAAAGGAATCATCGTACATAATCGTAAATCGTAATCACAAAATTATAGGTTGAATGTCTAATAGTTGATAATTGGAGTATTAACTTACTTCATAAGTACGCTTGGCTGCTTCAAGGTTTTCTCGTTGTCGAGCCAATTTTGCTTCCGCTCGTCTTGGATTAGATTGCAATGCTTGTAAAGCATGTCTCTCTCCATCGTAGTCGACCAACTTTCTTCCTCGTTTTTCAATCTTTTTTCGTGATTCTGGAAACTGACCCTGTGAATTTCATTCAAAGACATAAACAATTATTACATGTACATTTCCCATCTTTTAGTATAGAGTTCACAACTTTTTACACATCCAATCCCAATCCTAATCATCTCCACCACATAATACAAATGCATAATACAAATGTATAATTTTGTACCTACAGTTATCATCATTGTGATTCAAGTTAAAAAAGTAAAAAAAAAAGATGCTCTGAGCCAAGAACAACAAGAAATTCCAGACTGTTCACTGACTACTGACTACATTATGAGCTTTCGTCTGCAGTCTGCAGTCACATACGCACACGTATCACGTTTTCTACATTGTACGTACATATCACACATCTAAATAAAATAAAGTCTCTATTGAAGAATCAAAAACCGGAAAAAAATTACAAATGTGATACTATCAAGTATCAAGAATCATCTAAATTTATCTTTTACACATATCTACAACTTTTTACACATCTGAGCACAAAATAACTCAAGTTCACTATCCACTACAATTTGAAATTTGTTCCATCTTGTATTCCTCTGTCAAATTTCTTTCTCTAGTTACATTCATTTTTTTCACATGCATGATCCAGGCTTAAAAATCTTGAGATTCTTTTCATCATTTATTACCGAATGTGGGTATTTTTAGTCCCATTCACTCTCTCATGTCTCACCCTCTCCTCTCTTTCCCATTTTACATTTTACGTTCAAGTACTTGAGAATCCTCAGTATTTGCGTACCAGAAAAAAAAACAGTATTCATTTCGTTTTTCGTTCCTTCTTCCGTCTCCCATGTTCAACATACAACATCTCATTGTAAATCAGAAACTAATTCTCCCTCTCGATCCTCGGTTCTCGATTCTCGATATCTTCCCCAAACTATTTTGAGCCACAATAAATATTTTATTCTTGATTCTCATTACTGTTTTCTTTTTCCTTTTTCCTCTCGCTTCCTCGAATTTTACATTTCATGTACACTGTACAATGTACACATTGTACATAATAACATGAAAAATGGAAATGGTTCTATTTTAAAAACACCAGTAATCAGTAATCAGTAATACAAATAATAATTATTGTTGGTAAAAACAAATATGATTTAGCATTTAAATTTTGCTTTGATGTAGATTTAGATGAAGGTGAAAGTTACTGGTGCTCATTGCTCATGATAATAATCATGTGGTGACTGCACCAAAAGACCTCTAACCTAGATTCTAGATTCAAGATTCAAACGCCCTCCATTTACTCTGTAGTCTGTACATAGACAAAACATAAAGAACATTTATCTACATTCTACAGTCTACACGTATAAATTCTATCCTTTCTATTTGGACAAAAAGAAGCGATAACTTATAACCCCTATTGTACTGAATATCTTAAATCTTAAAAAGTCCTAATAATAATAATGATTCTTATTTTATGCACAGAATACAGAATACATATGTGTTGCATTGTAAAGTTAATTGACACCTTCGCTCTTTCGCCATCCTTATACAGAACACAGAATACAGAACACAGAGCAAAACGAAATAGTAATATTGTATTACTCTAAATGTTCTAGAGCTCAGGTGAGTCTTCTTCTTCTTCTTTCATGAAAATACGATATGTACATGTTTTTCTATACCTTTTCTCGCTTGGTTCAGTTTACAATACATGTGTATATAATAAATAAATAAATATGTAAATAATACTATGAAAACCGCATACATTCCTCTATGTACACTAAACACTGTATACTGTATTCTTCTTTTAACCTACACTCGACACTCGACAACTTTTGTGCATGCCCTAATGACTAATGGAGGGTTTTCAGTTACCTTTAATAGTAAAATTTCAAAGGTAATATCTTCACTGTACATGGTACACATTCGATCCAATACGATACGATATGATATGATACGTTTGTCAAAAACATGTTCAAACCAAATATAGTCATTTCCACAGTCCTTGACTGTACAACATTCTCTATTTTCTCTGGGTTGCAAGTCAAGCTGAAAATGTGAAATGTGTCCATGTTCGCATTCACTTCACAAATTATATTATGAGTCATCTTTTCACTATTCAGAATTGAGAATTCTGAATTGAGAAAATTCATTTATAAAGATAAACGATACAGGAGATGGTAAAAATGTAGATATTTTATCCCAAATTTGCAATAAAACTCAAAACACAGATCATCTATGAGTTGTATGACCTGAACTTTATAAATTTGTCTCCTTATTTATAATTTATTTAAATCTTATTCTTTTATTATGAACAATGTATGAGACGTCAGACGTCAGCGCTGTTCACTGTTCACTGTTATTTTACTAAAGCGTTCATTACTCATGTTATATACATACATGGTCAGTTTTCTGTTTCTGGTTTCTTCTGAATTTCCATGTGGGATTACTGACAATACTACACCCTACAAAACAAAACAAAAAACAACTATGTACAATGTATAGTCCACGTAGTCAAATGTCAAATGCATTGTCCGTCGGGAGATGAAAGAATGCAACAAGGAACAAGGCTTAGCGACAGCTTTCACTAATTCTCTTAACGACTCTTCTGATTGAAGACGGACCATTTCTGAAAACTTAATACAATATACAATACATATAGCGTGTACAATGTACAGTGAGTGTACTTTAGTCCGTAGTCCGTATTTTGTACCTTACTGTTATTATTGTTATTACTACTATAACTCATGAGTAATTAGTATTGATACTCAAAACTCCAACCAATATCAATATCAATAACTTTTCAGTTTTCAGCTATCGGCGATTGAAGATCGCAGCAGCAGCAGAAAAAAAAAAGAAATGAAAAAGAAATATCATATTTATTCTTTTATATAATATTGTTTATAATAAGTAATTTACAATTTCACCATGCTTCCACAGTTCATGCTCGTGCTCTGTGAGCTCAGCTTCAACTGCAGCTTCATCAGTAATGAGTAATGAGTAATAACCTCGTTAAATTATATTGAGGAATATTTAGCAAAGAAGAAGAAGCAGGAGGAGAACAATCAAAGTATCAAAGTTGTTCCTACTGTGGAAGCACGTACTCCCAGCCAAAAAAGGAAGGCGATTCAAAGTTTGAAGGAAAATAGTAAATCTTCATTGTGTAGTAATATTTCATGTACATAATCCATCCGAGTATAAAGTATGAAATACACGAGTAGCTAATAGCTAATCTATAATCTATAACTCTTCTTTGTACTTTATAATATAGATAAAGTTTTCTAAAAATTTAATTACAAGATTCATGAGCTTAGAGATTATAAATTATAGATTATGTATAGATGCATTACATAAAGTGGAGATGATGGCCAATGTTTTTGAATATTATTATTATTATTGTTATTATTTTTACCTGGTAAGTGTTAAGTGGTATGAGGACTTGTTCGGCAAGTCTGTGAGCAAAATCGTTCCATAGCATTTCTCCATTACCCGCTGCTTGATTGATCTAATAATTATTATTGTACAAATTATGACACGATTTTTAATTCATTATAATTTATATTCAAAATTGAAAATGAGATAAATACTACACACACTATAATATACAATCGATTGTCATAATACATTTAATACAATTCATGCTGTTTTATATCTTTTGCAAGAAGCTTAAGCACATGTAGACATTTAATATTTAATAATATAAAATATAATATAAAATACAGTATAGCAAATAACTTGCACATGCAAAATAAAATAAAATATTGAGTACTCACTAATTCTTTATTTCCCCATTCTGGCTCGTACACGTCACTTACTGCATCCATAAGGGCACGATTTGCAGCCGAACATGCTAAATAAATAAAATAAGCACATTTATCCATTAGACATGAGACATAGAACATAGACATTTCATACAGCTTATTTCATTTCATAAAGCAACAGCAATACAGTAATTACAATCATGTATATAAGATGAACATTGAACACTGAACATCCATTTCGCTCCAATTTAAATTCCCAAGTTTCAAATTTCAAGTTTCAAGTCAATCATAAATCACATGCAAGTTTAAAGACATTGAGTTGCAGACTGCAGACTCAAATCTCAAACGTCTGCATCCTATAGAAAAAAAGCATGTCTGTAGTCTGTAGTTTTCAATAAAGCTGAATGGATCTTGGATACATGTGTAATGTGTAATGTGTAGTATGTGAAGAACAGAAGAAAAGAAGAAAGATGAGCAATAATACTAAAAATCTAAAATCTCGCCCACTTGCAAAAACAATATGAGTAATAATGATAATAATTCTACGTGTAAGTCTTAGACTCAGACCAAATCCTAAATGCTAAATCTCATGCTTAACTTTATCTTAACTTCCTCTCCTCCACAATCCCCAACAACAATACACTTGACTTCCACATGTAACTATTATCTATGTAAGCATTATTATTATTATTATTATTATCATCTATGCTTTACTGGATGAATACGGAATACGGAATATCACATCTCATTTCTGTCTACAGTCTATAATACTCCTACAACCTATCACGTGCATGTGAATCGGTATGTATCTACGTGTGTAGTATGTACGCGTGTGTGTGGAGTGTAGAGCGTAGAGTAGTGTGTAGTTTTAGTGCGTTCCTTGTTCCTTGTAAATACCGATATACTTAAGAGGAAGTTCAAGGTAAATTACCATTTTAATTTATGACACAATTCTTCCATCTTCCATTTTCTATCCATAATACTCTCATATAGAACAATATATTATATTATGTGGCGGAGCGAAACAACAATAACAATACGCTGAAACCACCAACCTCCAACATACAATATCACACATGCTACACGCTTATCCACAATCCACAAGACAATCAAATAGCAAAACGAGAAAAGCAAAAGACTTGGAGGAATCCAAAAGAAAAAAAATGAGCAAAACTCATATAATACAACATACAACATAAAAGAATGGAAACAGAAAAAAAAATTAAGAATCCTGTTACGGAAACTTTGACTTTGACTTTCTCAGCTAGTTTTCATTTAAGCTTTTGCTTATCATATCAAATCCACATCAACTCCACATTTTTAATTGTTAAATTTCTACGTGATGTACTCCCAACTCCCAACTTTCAAACTACTAAAGACAAAAGAGCAAGTAGATATTAATTCTCGTTTTGATACTGATACTTTCAAAGGTTGGAATTTGAATTTCAAGTACAAATGTAAAATGTACTATGTACAACGGTTTTATGTACATTTTACACGTTACTTGTTACACACTATTTGAGTTCCAACTCGCCTAATTTCCGTACTATGCGTAAAAAGTAAAAATCTAACGAATTCCTCGTCTGTGTGTATTGTGTATTGTGCATATTTTTTGTATGCATGTCTCTATTCTCTATAATCTATGCATCTATCTCCTGCATCTATTTTGTACTTTGTACCATGTAAAATCACACAAGTGTCGTATGTCGTATGTCGTATTGCGTCAACTGAAAACAAATCACATCTCTTCCACATCAAACATTAAACACTAAACATGACACATTGTCATTGACTCATCTCATCATCTATTTTTCGTAATACGCAATAACATCTACTATCTACAGTAGAATTTTGAATATTAAATATTATACAAAACAAAGTACTAATATTTAAAAACTATGAAACAATCCAAAAACTAATTAGAGAGAAAATTAACTAACTAACAGGCACCAGACACTCAACACTCAAAACTCATCTCTAATTTAAAATAATTTGAATTTTAAATTATTTTGCACTAAAAATGAAAATAATCTCATAAAGCCTGAACTTGCTATTGTACTGTTTAGTTTTTGAGAATTCTTCATAAAAATTTTCCATTCTTCAAATATCAAAAGTAAAATGTAAGAAGCACATGCGAAACTTTACAAAACTCCAAGTTCAAGTTGACAGCTTCTTCTTCCTTCTATTATTATTGTATGAAATACTATAGCTATATACTATATTATATCCACATAATATGCATAATATTATGTGTATGACGTGAAGATTGGACAAAAAAAATGAATGGTTAATGTGCTCAGGAGAATTTCTTTGCATATACTTACACAATACGTACATATGCCTGTATTTTGTATTCAAAATCAAAATCAGAAACCACGCAGCTGACAACCACGACTTCTCAATTCTCAAGTTACCAGTTTAATTGTTGACACAATAAAGGATATGCACATAGAAAATACAAAATACAATACAAAAGCGTGTGTGTTTGCTGTTTGCGTATGTTGTACATATTATGTATTATGTACGTTGAATTCTACATTCTACAACACTTCACGCAGACAAAGCGAACAATCACAATAACAAAAAAAAATACGGCAGCAGCCGAAGAATCTGTGACAAATCCTCATGTTATTCTCTGTAGGAGAGTCCCAACGCTCCAAAGTTATACCCATACTTATACTTATTTTATACTTTATACATATTTGATCTTAATCTCTTATTTGAATCCCTGACTATGGCTAATGCTAATGGCTACTAACTACTAACAATGTAAGAATAAGAATAAGAATCAGAGCAAGTAGGATTTTTTTATACAATGAAGCTTCACTTCATTGTATAATCCCCCAGTCAGCAGAATCAGCAGTACAGCAGTCACTAGTTTGTAGTTTTTAGTTGGTAAATAAGAAGATGACACTCTATAACAAATTTAAGTAGCATTAAACTCTTCAGTGGTAATAATTTTATTTGATTTGAGATTTGAGAATTGAGTTTTGATGTAGTCCAAAATTCCTGCCACTCAACTTTACACATAAAATATAAAATACAAAGTGTATCATCATTTTACGCCCCACTTTACTCAATTTTTTAAACACGAGAAACATGCACAACTAAAAACTAAATCTATACAAAGCTTGTATTACAAACATTTTTTTTATTTCTTGTAAATAAGTTGTGAATAAATGTGTTTATTTTAGGCTAATTTGAAATGGTTTTTTAATTTTATTCCCTCTCCCTCAACTAACCTCAATCCTCAATCTTCAATTATCATTTATAACTTTTGTTAATAAATTATATCAAGTAAAATGTAAATGAATTATGATGATGAACTTGAAACGAAAGAAGAACAACATTTTACAATAGCTCCAAATCCCTTATTTTTACTTCCGAATTTCATAAACAATAAACAAATATAAAAGAAGTACAAGAAAAAAATCCAAAGGAATGATACATAATTATTACAGATTTTTACCATTCTCAGCAGAATATAAAATCTGAGCTTAATGCTAATACTTCATACTTCCATATTTTATAAACAACGTGAGATAAAAGAATATTATAAACTTCTACTAATAAAAATGTAAGCATAAATTTAAGCTGTCATAATCGAAAATCGAAAATCAAAAAGTTCAACTTTGACTTTTGACAAGAGGCTTCAAGCTTCAACATTAAAAATCCAAAACTAACTATAATATTCATGTTGGATTCAATTACAAACAGTTGAACTATCAAACACATTTAATTCTAATATAGAGTCACTAGTGTCGGCGTCATTTTTTTGTAGCAGTAAATAGGTAAATAGACTGCATAATATTATGTAGTCTACTAGAACTACAAACTAGATAATAAACAATATGTCATTGTATAATTTTACATGTGTATCATTTCACGATGATGATGATATGATGAATAATGTGATTTTAGATATCTATCCAAAGTTTCAAATTTCAAGTAATATTACACCAAGGCAAACAAGAATTAACAGTAAATAAGCAGCAAAGAGAGAGAAGAGGTTTCTATCAGTAAAATACTAAACTGCAGAGTCTAGACTTATGAAAAGAACATTATAAAATGTACAACATGAAGTTTGATTTTAAATTTTGAACAGAAAAACTTTTTACGAGAGGATAGGATTAAAAAATAATGCACTCACTACTCAATATTTGAAATTTGAAACGGCGTTTCATTTTATATTACCCTTCTACATACTGTATATTGTATACAGTATACACGCACTGGCAGACAAACATAAATAGCCACTTAACATCCATATGAAAAAACAACATGCTATTTAAAGGGATCCAATAAATAGCTGACATATTCATGAGGCCAAAGTTTTAAAATTACTTATTGCGTAAACATTTTGCTTTTTTTCCTCATCATAAAAAATACAAACAAAACCAGAAACAGTAGACACAGCAGAAAGATGTAAAATACATAAATACATGAGTGTACTTAGATACTATTCATTTTTGTAATTGCAATTAAGCTAATTAGTCAAAATACTAACCTCTGATACATCGTATATAGTTATTCAGTTCCTTTTGAAGTCGGGTTGCGGCAATCTGTTGCTTATTAAAGTTGTTTACATGTTCATCAAATATCTCATCCGCCGTTCGATCAACTTTCCCCAAATTTTGTAATATCTGTAAAAACAAAAAAAAAGAGACAATTATTAGAAGTGCATTTTTTTGGGAATGCTACTGCGTTCAGTTTTCAGATGCTCAGTACTTCAATCTTCAATATTTACACATTCCACATTAAACTATAGCTTTGACTATTAACTGCATGCAAACCACTTTTTTTGTGAAAAACTAGAGCAGGAAAATATTCAGAATTCAGACAATAGTTAATCGTCTTTTTCTCTAGATAATTTATAATTAATGCACATTCTTTACTCATTTGTGCATCAAATATTATGAATATGCAAACAGGAAAGCTTAATCATAGACTACAGATTATGCAGGCTAAAGAATTTGTACAAACAGCTTTGAAATGTGCATCCATCTATTTAAAATTATGCCTAAAATTCTATTATGAACCAGAAGTTTGAAACATACTTAAATTTTTACTTTATATTCGATATACTAGCTTTTTTAAATTTAATTTTTAAATAATTACATCATCAATCATCAATAATTTTTATAATATACACTATGGACTTTTTTCAAGAAACAGACACACGTTATTTGAAATTTGGACATGAAACGATGACTTGACAATTTCCGATTTCTATTGATTAGATAATGAAGAATTTAGACTGAGGTTTTCTCCCTTTATTTTATCAAGCTACAAATTATAAATTAACCGAGTATGCTAATTAATAAAAAAATTACTGGAACAAAGAAAAGTTCCCAGTTTCAACAGCTCATTCATTCGTTCATTCATTCAGAATTCGCCACAAAGACGATAGTACTCAACATTCAACTGTACAAAACTGAATTGAAACATCTTCACATGTATAGTTATATTAATGATAATTATTGGTATTATCATGGTTTATGGTTACTGGTAACTGGTAACTTATTGAGCGTTGAATACAGTGCTACTAAAAATAACCTAAATAAATCAAACCTTGAAAGCACACTACGTGCTATTTAGTATTTGGACAACAAAGTCATTACAATGATTTAAAGCTCAGAACTCCCAACTCACAACTCGGAACCACTAGTCACAAGTCACTCGTTTATTAATTTGATTGACTCAACTGTCTATTGTCTACTGTACTCTGTACTGCCTCCGTCATTATTTTATGACATAATGCATAATGGAATAATAATACTCCTACAAAATGACATATATTCCATACATAATACATAATATGTACTGTGTATTATGTATGATGGCATTTCCTCATATTCATATCCATACTCCATACAAACCAAAAGCCTCAACATGACATGCCTTAATTCTGCACAAAAACTAGAGAAAAAAAAGACAGAGAGTCAGCAAATTCCTTAGAGTCTGAAAGTATTACACAATTAAACCCGGGCTGTTTGCTGTTTGTAGTTTGCTGTTTTTATTTTCGCAGGAGAATAAGTACGAACTACTTACGAACAAATATGAATCATGTTATACAAGTACATGTACAATGTACATACAGTACGCATCACTCAACACTCAACAAACATGCGATTGAAGATTGGAGACTGGAGTAAAAAAAAAAAGAAAGAAAAGTTTGCTGAACCTCTTCTCTCTTCTCTCTTCTTTAATTATTCTAACAATTTCCCATTTCCCATTTCAGTGCTACTACTGACATAATAATGAATGATAATTCATCATTAAAATACTTGTGTCTTGTGTGTTGTGTGGATTCAAAAATTCCTACTTTATATTTCAAATTACTAGTACATGGTTCATTTAATTTTTTTCATAGGATACATAATACATAATATTCTTAACCAGAAAAAAAAGCTTGATCCATCCTGGTACTAAGTACTAATACTATATCCTATCTGCTATCTGTTATCCCCCCAATTCAAAGTAGGAGAAACATAAAATAACAGCATGATATCCATCCATCTATTTATCTATCTATATAATATTCCGGAATCTATATATATCCAGCTCCCATATTTAAACCTGGTGATGATGACTGCTGCTTGCAGTCTGCAGTTCAAGTTAACCCATACCACAATTTACATAAAAGTACAGTACAGTGTCACATCAGTCTTATATCTGTATGTATTTACTACTTCTTACCATTTTAGAAATTGTCTATACTATTAAAGTACAGGTTGTGAATATAATATGGAATATACTATAGTTTTTCATATAATGCTGTATATTGTATAGGGGAAAGAAATGAGAAGGGTTTTGAGCTTTGAGCTACTAAATGTGTGTTGTGTGTACATTGTACATAGTGTGTATGCGTACAGTTAGCACATGTAATCCTATTTGCCAAGTAAAATCTCAATCTGAACCACGATGATGACGACAAAGACGACTAGACAAGAAAAAAGAAGCAAAAACCGGGTATCCATAAGAAAAAAAAGACGAGTAAAGACGATGCATATATATAACCAATATATATAACTAAAACTATTACTACTACTATGTACAGTAGTAGTGGTTGTACTCTTGTCTCTTTCCCATAGTAGTAGTAGTTGTAGTGGTAGTAAGTGTAAAATTGTGGGTAAATGGGAGTTGGGCCAACAACCAACAAAGTCAAATCTAATTCCGAGTTTCAAGTCAGTCAGAGAATTCACATTTCACATATGTAGATTTCCTTCTCTATGAAACACGAAGAATGAGAATCAGAAAGATGCCTAAACTACAAACTACACATTTCTTCTGTCTTCTTTCGGGGTTTTCTATGTCATTCAACTAACTCCTGACTAGACTCACTATAGTATAAAGTATAAGGAATAAAGTATAAAATAGACAGGCCATAAAGTACACACTACACACTAGATGTATCTTGTACATTCTACATTGTACATGTACTTTTTGCCCGACATCTGACTCGCACTCTCGCATTCGAATTAAGCTTGTTGCTGGTTCCAGCTTCAACAAAAATATATATAAAAAAAACAGTGAAGAATGAAACGAATAAAATTTAGAGTTTGAAGGAAATCCAAAATCTCAATCGCTCTTTCTATTCTAACTCAATATTATAGATTACAAATACTTTATACCTTTATACTCTGATACTCTGACCCTGAATTAACATTTAACTAACATTCAAAAATAGGTAAAAAAAAAACAACAAGAATTTGAACTGCATTTACTGTATAAATACATATCATTCATATTTAACATACATGTAAAAGTCTAGGTGTAGGCAATAATAATAATAACAAGGAAAGCATCTACCGGCTTTTCCTTCTTTCTTTTGGTTTTTTTTGTTTTGTTTCCCCTTCATTTCATCGACTTCTAGAGTCGAGAGTGGAAAGTCAAAAGTCAAGAGTCAAGAGCTCTCTCATCGTCACTTTTTAAATGCTAAATAAGCAATACACAATACATGAATATTGAAAAGTTGAGATTAGATGAGTGCATAAAAAGTTCCCTCGCTCATCATCATACATCATACTTCATACTTGGTACTACTTTAGAACTTTAGATACGAATACTACAGACTTGAGACTACAGACTTGAGATGCTTGCATCTGTGTACTATTTCGTGTACATGACTACTTTCAGTTTCCAAAAGCAGAAGTTATTAAGATAGAAGATAGAAAAAAACCATATGTCATCTATGCATAAAGTTGGGAGTTTGTGAGTGTTTGTTTTTTACGCCGACTAATTGTAAGTGCAGCTTGAGTATTGAGTACTCACTCATTTGAAATTAAACGCTAAACTGTTGTCACCACTATTACTATTTACTACTCATTCTTATGTTGTTATCCCACAATCCACAATATGATATGATATGAAGAACACATACATTATACATAACATATTTGTTATTTCTTCCCTTTCTTCACTCTTCTCAATCTCTTCAACCTCTTTCACATCTCACAGCATACTCAAAACTCAAAACTACAAATCCATGTTTATATTTCACATAATAAATAAACATTCACACTTTTTTTACTTTTTTTACATTTGCATGGGGAGAGAAACACAAGACACAAGATTTAAGACATGAAACAATACAGATCTATTCTCAACATGCATTTCCCACACGTAAATAAATAGTAAATAGTAAATAATACTTGAAAGTAAGTAGTAAATATAGAATCCTTCAACATAATAAATAATAATATATTATGCTCAATTCTAAATACTCATTCATTTTTAACTATCTACTGCTCCTTGACTTGACTTGACTACTACTTCAACTTCGACTTTTAATTTGTTGTCAAGCATGTAATAATTGTCTAATGACTTTTTTTATAGGTTTACTCTAAAATCTAATACACTTTTTATGAACTCTCCGTCTCTGCAACAAAACTGTCAATTAGCATCCAAGAACACGCAAACCCAAGACGAAAGAGGAAAGGCAACAGTCCATGAACTTGACGACGTGCGTATAAAATTTAAAGAGATTGCAAAACCTTCTTGTAAAAAAACAGTATGGGAATTCAATTTCTATTCAATTTTCAATTTGCATACTATGAATGAAGAATGATGTGATGAACTATGATCAAAAGTCAAAATGGCACAAGGCACAAGACACAATGCTGAATAGCTTCTTTATAAATATTATATAGTTATCAATGAAAAGTAATAATAATAATAATCTTTGATAAATAACGGGAGTAACCACGTGCGTTTCCTTTATGTGTGTGAAGTGTGAACTGTAAAAGGTAAAAGGAGATGATTGCAATATAGAATATAGAATGCAAAAAACACACACATGAGATGCAGAGAGGAAATAAGCATAATATATAATATACAAGATGCAAACAATCCCAAAACAAATTTCAACTAACTAAGGATGACCAGTCTGTTTCTGTTTCTGTTTGTTGTTTGGTGGTTGGTGAGAAATAAAAATATTTGATTTCATGCTTCTCTGAACAAATAAATGTTCTTTGAGAACCTAAACGATTATCTTAATACATAATACACACAGTGTGAGAGGATGAAAAGAGTAAGAATAAAGTATAAAGTATATAGTACACATTACGCGTTACCCACACATTTTGTATTTTGTATAGGATTACAAAACAGCATAATATGCACAATGTCCACCTTTTGATAGTTATAGATATAGATAAGTACGTTGTGGCAAGAGAAAAATCATTTGCTTTTTTTGTCAAGTCTCGAGTCTAGAGAGTCTCATCCACCAAAACCACAACTGGTCAATGTACAATTTTACAATGTACATGAGCTAAAATAGAGTATGAGTAAAGAAAAAAGAAATATTCAATATTCATCCCAACAGCCACAGTTTACAATGCACGTCCACTGTTCACTGTTCACTGTCCGTTGTCCACAAAGAAAGAAGGAAAGAAAGAAAGTTGACACCTTTTAGGGCTTCAAAAATCAACTTTTACTTATACACACTTCATGCATAAATATACTGTACACTGTACACTGTATACGCAACACACAACATTATCAATTATCCAAACTATGTCTTATGTCAGTTTTCTATGTAGTGTCACGTGCTGTCATTTTTTTACGGTCAAAAATAAAAACCTACTCATTCTTCATGTCTTTTTATTTATAATCCTTTGTCAATACTCAATACTCTATTCTCTATTCAGTGTTCAATGTAGTAAATAGTAAAATACGAATACGAATAGAAAATAGGAGTTATGAGTTGGGAAACATACTTAATTTTTCAGGAAGCTTGAACCATTCGCTGTAGTCGTAGACTTTTGCTGTCGACAACTTTTGTTTGTTTCAGATAATTCTAAACTCTAAACTCCAAAGTTGAAGTTCCAAACCATGGCAGGGGTAATTACATTATTATATTTTTGTATATTCTGTATTGTGTACTGTGAATCCAAGTATATAAGTATTATAATGATGCATCATCAACAGAAATGATAATCACAACAAATGTGTACATTATGGTTTTATGGTAGAAACTACAGATATAAGTATACTCATGATTCATGATATACTCAAGTTGAAGGTTGACTAACGTCTAACTTGAAATTACTTCCTAAACCAAAAAAAATACGTACTGTGTTATACTTTATATACTTCTTGTTTTTCAATTTCGAAACCTTTCGTATAATATGCAAAACTCGAATTAAATATAAAAGTTCATGAGAAACTTTGCCTTTTACCTTTTCCCTTTTTCATGTACACTTTTGCTTGATTTTATTTTATTCTCTACTATGCTGTACACTGTGCATTGTACGTTGTATATTTGTTGGATTTTGGATTAGTTTCATTTCACTTCACACAGTCCATAATTCACAAATCTACAAAAATTCAATATTTTCTCCAGGTTCTACTGAAATCATTATGTAAATGATAATTTCAGCTCAGTTCAAAACTCAACGTGTATACAAATCGACTGATAAGAGAGTGAGAATGAGAAACTTTGTATATGACTCTAGATTTTTTTTGTAAAAATTATCATAGTACAAAATCTACTGGAAAAATAGTCCAGCTCTAAAGTTTACAGTTTCGTGGATCAATTTCTTTTGCAAACGTTTTAGACTGTCTAATTTAGTTTTTTGCATGGCTAAAGGCTGATCATAATAATATTTGTTTCGGATAATATTACAGAAAAATAAAGGATATTAATGTCACCTCAAACGTAATGACAGAGACGTCAAATTCAACCCTGTTTAATATTTGACACATCTCCTTTGATCTTATCATAAATATGATACGATATCCTAAAAAGTTTCTATTTCAGAATATGACGACAGCAAAACTGAAAAATCTCAACAAAATTCAATACTACATCAATGACATCATCAACATCTTCAACGACACATTAAAATATTACATTATTTACCTAGCTTATTTTTATTTGAACTCAAAAAATCTACTCTGTGTACTTTTTTACTAGTCACCAGTTCATCAGTTTAAAAAAAAATCATCAATCACATAATAGATACAATTTTTATTCTTTACAACTTTATCATCATTCTCTTTAGTTTGTAGGTACAGAAAAAAAACGAGGGTTGTCATTGTCATAAAATATGGAATACAGAATATTGATATGGATATGCAAATTAGACATGTGCGTAATTTTCATGAGGAGGAGATACCTGATACACAACAATCAAGCCTTGTATCTTGTATGTTGCATGAACTAAATGTGTATCTAATATCTAATAATTATTTTGGTATCGATATGTGCAGCATTGAAAATATTTGTTTTATACAAGTATTCTTTTGGTGCACTTTTCATTTTCATGCCTGTAGCATCTGCTCTGTGTGTGATGTTGATGTTTCAACATTTTTACATGAATGTATGATCTATGTACATTGTACATGGTACATTTTAGATGGGTTAATGCACACTCCATACTAAATACTAAATATAAAGCGTCTATCGTCTAATTCAAGAATATGTACACAATTTGCTATTTGTACTGGTAAATTTGTAGTTAAAGGAGAAAGAAAGATGGATAGATGGATATCGTATGGAAAATGGAAAAGCTGTAATTTGAATGTTATATGCTCTGTTTTTATACTTTATACCTATCTGCATATATTTTATATTTTATATGTATTATGTATTTTGCATGTGAATGTGGAGGAAGAGCTGAAAGTTTGGTTTCAAAAAAGTGTCTCGTCTCTCTCTCTCTCTCTCTCTCTCTCTCTCTCTCTCTCAATTCATGTAGGCCCACTACCCAAAACCAAACCATTCTATTGGCAGCTTTCCATACTTTATAGTTAGTTTAGTTAGCTACAACTCGGTGCTCGGTGTGTGAGAGTTTGTGTGTAAAAAGTTAATGTACTTATTCCATACTCCACACTCCAAACTCTAAACTCCATACTCAATCCGTATGCGTACAATGTAAAAAAAATCAAAGGTTTTCTCATAGTCTAGAGTCTAGAGTTTAGAATCTAGAATCTAGAACTTTGAAACTTCTTTAAAATTTTACATACATGATGCATACGGGCTAAATAAGCACTATCAGGGATTTTAAACTAGTACTAACAAAATAACCTACAGCTTCTTCTTGTGTCTTGTGCCTTATGTCTTATCATATCTATTATATAACACGAAACATGAAGGATCAAAGTAAAAAAAACTTTGAAACACCGTACATTATTCTTCCTTCCTTTCTTTCTCCTGTATTAAATTATACATTATATTTTATATTTCTTATTCTACTCTGGATGTGCATCTTTATGGAAGATGGAAGTATTAAGTACATATTTTGTCTGTGACTGTGATATACAAAATATATTTTATATTGTTGAGCCTGCTGTAGAGAAAGCTTTACATGTAGTACATGTAATATGTAAAATGTGGTTTGATGAAGTTGTACAGAGAATAAGTAGTGAATAGTTAATATGTATTATAGACAAGTATTTCAAACTTGAATACTTTAGTACATTACTTAACTCACTATTTAATTCATACTTGTACATATCGTAACAAACTCCCCAGCAGTTCCTAGTTCATTCTGCTCGTACAGAGAATAGAGAAAGACAGAAAGAGAGGAGAAAAATCAGTACTTGTACTCGTACTCGTATTTGTAGTTTGTAGTTGTAGAAAAAGAGGAAAAGCTGGGCTCAGAATGAGTCAGAGTCAGAGTCAACATTTCAAGAATTTCCACTTCTTATGTCACTATGTCACTACATACTACATACATTACATTGTACATTACGTTACACTAGAGGAAAAAGAAAAGAAAGAGAGTACAAGTTACAAGTACATTCACACTTTGGATTTTGGATGAGACTAGGATTCATTTTTGAACTAGTATATCTTCTGCAGTTTGTAGTTTGTAGTTTGTACCCTCCACTTCTTGAATGGATGAGCAGAGACAAAAAAAGTAAAACAAAAAAAAATCCAGGTCGTTTACTACGTTTCCCATCTCTTTTCTCTTCTGCTTTCCTTCTACTCTTTTATTAAATCTTCCTCATGGCAGTCTCCACTCTATGCTCTATACTCTACATTTTACATACAATCCATCGCTATCGTATTGTGAATTGTGAGGGAACAGATGACAAATGATCTTTCTGCCTAATCAATCCATCTACTCCATTTTTAACCACATTGTATCATTCTTATTCTTACTTCCGTATTATATTAATTAAAATCTAGTTTAGTTACAACTGACCTTGATTTCAAATTTAAATTATTAAACGAAGCTAAAGGATAATAATAATAATCACTGTGAATTATGAATATGATATCAATGATCAATAGGTTCTTCATTCTTCATATTTTAAAATTATTATTTCGTTTCATTTGTGTATTCTGTAGTATTCTATGTTGTAAATACTAGAAATAATTCAAATAGCTTTCATCTCGTCTCTTTTCTATTACAATTTATAAACATGAAATTTCATCATCTTTTCATGATATCTTCTTAATTCCTAATTCGTAATATTTTACATGTTACTAATCATGGTAAATGGTAAATGATAAAATCTGAAATATATTATGTTCATCTTTGTTTTTGGTTTTGGTTTGGAATTTTGGATGTTCAATGTTCAATTTTCAGTACAATGACTTTGTGTAACATGTAACATGTACTTTAATCGACTAATATTCATTCATTACCATATAAATACTCTCGTTTGTGTGTAGTTTGTATTTGTACAAATATTCTCTTACACATTCATACTCATACTCAGGCTCATGCTCATTACTCATCATGAAGCATTGAAGCCCTTTCCACAATCCACAACTGTACAAAAGATATGCAGATACATATCGCAGGAATAATATTAGCTACACCTCCATACTCCAAACTCCACGCTACACGTTTTTCAAATCAAATCCAAAAATTTCATATTATTTGTTCATTTTCTTCTTTCTCATCATTACACATTATAATAATCCCCTCATCAAACCTTTTTTGTAAACTACCAATAAATACTAAATACAAAATACACATATACGTGCATGTGCGTGAGTAATACAGATTGTATATATTGTATATTGTACCATTATTTATCATCCCAGAAATTAAATCTTTACAAAACTACATTCATTTTTCTCTTGTAGAATGGACAATCTACGATTCAATCAAATATTAAATAAAAAAAAGCAGTCATTATCATTAATATTTGTGAATGAATTTGAATTCCTTATGGTCGCCGATTGTCAATAGTACAAAATACAAAAGGCATGAGGGAATTTATTTTGTACAATTTCTGTATTTAGTATTTTACACTCTTGAAGAGTCTTGAATCTCAAGTCGAATATCGAGAGTGTCACAAGTCACAACTCACAAGCATCTAAAATTGACAATGTACATACGGCATCTTTGAACTTTGTGTGTGTGTGTGGATTTGCCGTCCACACAAGAAACATTCACCTTTACCTGACCTACTAATATAATATACAATTGAGCAAATTGCGCTTTCCTTCTTCAACTCATTACACATGGTAAAAACCATTTATTTAAACATGAGGCTTTCTGAAGGTACTTGAGAGATTTAGAATTCAGAGTTTTAAGATTCATGGACTATGGACTGTGCATGAGCCGGACTTTTGCTTTTCAATTCCACTTTAATAAAATAAACAGCCCAGTAAAAGAGGAGCAAACATTACAACGGTTTATTAATAATAATTATGAATTATGAATGAGAATGAGTTTTGAAAGATTCACCATCTTCACTCTTTACTCTTTACCATGTGTCCATTTTCTAAAATAAATTATACATTGAAAAAGAAAACAAAAAGATGCATTAAAATAAGAAGAATCTTATTATACAAATAACAAATAGATTGTTCTTTCCTCACTTGTAAATTGTAAATATGTGTGTCCATTGTTCATTCTACATAATATATAAATAAATACACCACGTCCCACAGCCTAACTAATTATAATAATGATGATAATAATGATAATGCATACTTTACTATATCTACAATCTACAATATTATGTCAATTTTTCTACTATACGGTTGAAATAGAGCTTCTGGCTCTGGCTCTGATTCTGATTCTGACTCTCGCACCGACTTCCCCATGGAAGCTGTTCTTTTTTAATTTGTACAACTACGAGGTCTACTTATTGGTTGTGCTTCCGAGTTTGGATTCGCTTGTTTGTTCATTCGCTCGTTCGTTGAACATTGAACATTGAATATGTTTGAAAGAAGGAATAAGAGGAGCATCGAGGATCGAGAATGAATGCACACACTTGCACAAAAGTAAGCAAGTGAACTCGGTACTCGTGTATGTACTGATGTGCATGCTGACTCTGACTCTCTGATACTTTTTCTTGGGCACTATTTTTAGTCACCAACAAAATATAACGGCATCGTGAACACATTCTCTCCTTCTTGTATGTGTTATGTGTAATGTGTATTTTTTATGCACACGATATACTTTGCTCAAGCAGAATACAGAACACAGAGTACACAGAGTGACGGCATACTTTAGACTTGAGCCTCAAAGTTCCTCGTCTTTTCTATTCTGCCTCAGACTCTCAATACTCAATATATTATGTATTATGCACATATTTAAATTTATACCGGCACCGGCTTTTACTTGATTCTCTTTTAAAATACTAAAGTACAAAATACTCGATACATATGCAATATGCATTATGCATACTGATACTAATTCTTTGATCACTCGTCACTCTTATCAGTTTGCAAATTAACTAAATTCAAAATACAATGTGATTTTATCTCAGAAACTCTCAACTCTCAAATCTCAAAGTTTTTCAAAGGAGAAGGAAAACCAACATGCAAATTCCAGTCTCAAAATACAAAATACATGTGTACATATGACACGTGATTCCGAATGAGGATAATAAATAATAATAATCCAAGAGAACAGAGTTGAATATTGAACATTGAGCATTGCCTTTTTGTCCTGTGTAAAGAGTTGAATTCTGTGTTGTGAACTGTATTTGGAATTTGTGACACGCGTTCAAAAAAGTATTATGCAATCGTCAATGGTCAAAGGACTCTCAACTTCTCAACTTGTACACTCTCATGTGCCCACTTCCCACTTTTTGTACAGATTTTGCAAACTCCTTCTCGACGTGAATGACTAGATGATATAAAACTATTGTGCTTGCATTTATTATTTATGTGAGAGTGAGAGTGAAAGAGCAAAGAGTAGAGAGATGTGGGAGTTGACATAAATATATTATTACTATGTCAGTACTCTGGTCTACTCATCGTCTGTTTGGAGCTTGGAGCTTTGGAGTTTGAAGTTTGGAGTAGAAAGTTCATGTTGAAAATGTTGACCAATCATGAAAAAATGAACGATATCTTGTATTTTGTATTATGTATGATAATCATGAAATAATAGACCAGGTGGAGTTGACTTTGGTTTTTTGGATTTACGTTCTGTCACAGTATCTAATATCTATGAAACGTCAACAATCCACAATCCACATTCAACATGCACATGTATAATATATGTCACATGTGTAAAATGTAAAGCATAAAGCATCCCTTTTATACAATACGAATGGTCATTGAATGATGTGTCATTTTATAGCCGTTTTAATGCCTTAATACGTTTAATGACCAAATTTTAAATGCCTCCAACTCTTAACTCTACACTTTGGAATTAGAATTAGAAGACTTGAGACTCGAGATACATGAGCAATAAGCACTCTTGTGGTAAAAGAACAAATAGGAAAATCATAATGACAAACAACAAACAATCTTTTTTTTTTTGTTCTACATCACTCCATAATAAAAAATAAATAAAATAAAACAAAACAGGGTTTGAAACATTTTACAATCCACAAAAAAATTAGGATACAAAATATCTATATTATCATCAGCATCTCATTTAAAACAATACGTTTGTAGTTTGTACTTTGTATTCATGTTCATGTTCATGTAGAGAAACTGCCAAAGCTACCTTATGAACAATAAAAAAGATACATTCTGTATTGTAAATTGTAATAAATTGCTTTCAATAAATCTTCAGTGCATGATACATTTTATTCTTCATTCTATATTTTATATTTTGTATGCTGTATTCAATTCATATTCTTCTCTCCGTCCACTTTTGAAAATCTGATTGATTGGTGATTGCAGATTTGAGATTTGAGAACATTCAAAATACATTCATCAGCACAATATATTTAATATATTGAAGATTGCAGAGTGACTGAAGACTGAAGAAACATGACAGATCAGAAAAAAACATCTGTCAAAAGCTAAACGTTCATATCAAATCAAAACCGATGGAAAAGATAAATATATCGTAAGGCTGATGATAATTTATACTTCTCATGATGATATATTGATACATGTGTAAAATGTAAAATGAGATCCACAAAAGATATAAACGTCATCCCACCACACTGTTATTATTTAATTAATTAGATCAAAAATTAAAATATAGAAACCACCTTGCAATTTTTACCCTACATACAGATAAAATGTAATATGAACCTCAAATGCACTACAAACTATAAAATTGCACAAAATAAAACATCCTTGAAGTCACTGACACTGAGAGAATACAATAAAAATGAAAGAGATGACCTCTTGACATTAGTAGATAATATTTTGCATAATAATATTAAAAAAGACGGTTTTAGAGTAAGAACTAACTGTTTACAGTTTACAGCATAATGATTGAATATCCACGAAGAATCATGCAACATGCACAATGCACAAGGTTCAAAGTTTGAAATACAAAATTGACGTTGAAAGTTGAAACTGACAAGTGAGTGCACCTTCATCCTTCATGTGCTACATTATATACATATTACATTCACAATTCACAATCCACAGACTGGTCAAAAGTTGCAAGCCAAAAGTTTCATTTTCATTTTCAACCTCCAGTCCAAAAGATATGATATGGAATGTGGACACATGCTGTAGTATATATTGTAATTTGTAATGCATATACAATGTTCAGCTGTGTATAAAACCCCTATGCTCCTTATCCATCATCAGTCATGACTATGAATAAGGAAGTTTGTTTTTTATGCACTGTTCACTGTTCATGTATGTTGAATGTCCTACAGTAAAAAGTAAAATGTATCCATGTTATTGTCATCTCTAGTCGAGGGAGAGGGGAAATATTATGCATGTACAACGTACAATGTACAATGTGTACATTCATGTAATTGTGCATGTAGGAGTAATCTAATTTGCATCAGAATCAAAATAATCATCAGATTTGTGATTTGTATTTTGTGCGAGGGTGTCCAGTAATGAGCTCATACATGCATAATTTTATATTATGTATCTCATAATGTGTACAATGTACAAAGTACAAAGGAACAAGTGCGCTTCGCGACTACAAAAATCATCTAGAGATGCAAAAGTCATACAATATATTCATATTTCATACAGTGTGATGTTGTATCTCTGATAAAATTGACAACAAAGTAGATATTATATTAGTGCACAGTAGTTATACAAACTAAAGACAAAAATGCAGTCAATGCTCTTTTTCATCATCATACACACATGTTTGTAGTTTATGCATTTGTACATGGAAATTATTACGGACGGAGAGCTTCAAATTCACATTTTCAAATCAGAATCAAATCAGAATGAAAAACGTAGAAAAGTCTAACATGTACATCAAAATCGGAAGCTTTGTACTTTGTACTTTTTACATTATGTAATATTATAGTATTTAATCCATAATGTCTAAATTTTGAACAACGTCAGAATAAAAATGAAACAAAAAGCTGCCTGCATGAATACATGTACCTATTACACGTATGTATGATCATCAATTACAAACTAAATAACTTTTCCCTTCCCCTCCTACAATCCTACAAATGTAATAAGTAATAAATGACATACACATTATTACACATGTTACATGTGTATTTTTATAGTAACGCGTATCCTTATAAAATTAGGATATTATGATTATGAGTCCACAGTCCACATTATACATGATACATGCAGTATTTACTATTTACTATTTACATACTGCATTCTTTTACTCCCACAGCAGGACATATCCAAAATCCAAAACACTAAACCCTCAACCTATACAGAATACAGAATTTCATGAGCTTATATTTATAGCATACATCTGCATTCTGTGTTTACGAGAATGGGATATAAAAAAGCTAATATGAAATATTAAATGCAGTGGTAACTACTGCATGTTTTGAGTTTTGACTCTTCAAAATTCAGAACAGAACTCATAACCTATTGACTATTGACTATTGACATTTGGAGATTCCCTGAGCTCACATGCATCCTTATCTGTTCCAAACACACACCACTACATGATTTGTTTACAGCATCGTTCATCGTACACAATACAGAATACAAGCACATGTGAGATCGATAATACATTATTATAAATTATAAATGTATTCCAGAGAGAGAGAGAGAGAGAGAGAGAGACAAAAACCCCAGACTTCATTGTAGATTGCAACTCAAACTCAAGTGATATGTGTGCATATGAGAGGAGGTTTAAAAAAAAGAAGCTTGCGCTTCAAAACTCACAACTCAAAACAAACCGAGCAATGTTTTATTTATACAATAGATGAGTGCATTTGTTTATTTTTTTTCTGTGGTGCACCTTCGAGCTATGTATGTCCGCATACTGCATAGCATATACAGATATAGCAGTATAGAATGTAAGGAAGCAAAGAGTTTAGTGCTTAGTGCGTAGTGAGTAGTGGTGAGTACATGTTTCGCATAACATGAAAGATGGTTTCATCTTCGGTATCGGTCACTCTACTGCAGGATATTTCGTATTCTGTATTCAGTATTCACTCATCTTGTTAAATTATGATGTTCTTTGATTGTGCATTGTACATTGAGCATACATACAATTATTGTGTTTCATGGGTTTTCACAGTGGTAATTTTACATTATAGCGTATTTCAATTTTTCATGGTATGAGTCCTTTATTGTACTGTATTGTATACGTATATTGTGTATTATAGCATTAAACATTACAAAGACGGATTAACCACAGAGTTTACTTTTGGCTTTGATTTTTTTTTGGAGTATGATGATACCAACAGTGAAATATTCCGCAAATTATCCAAGTACCTACGTTCTACGTATTTCGTATTAATACGCAAGGAATAGATAGATGTGTACACAATCTACAGGAGTTTTTCTTCCTGGTGCATTTCCTATCTTTTATCAATCTTTTATACCATCTTTTACAATCTAATATCAACATCATTCACTACTCACTACCTACACTTACACGAGTTATGGATGCATATTTTGTATCTTGTATGTTGTATCATTTGTTTGTTACATATTATTATTGCACTACATACTATCACTATCTAATTCCGAATACATGTACAATGTACAATGCTTATTGTTCTACAACTGTCCGCAGCTGGGATGAACGAGCTTGAAAAATATGAACAAAAGTTTCAAATACAAATACAAATTCCTCACTTATAA